>CAUYLG010054933.1:0-10089 GCA_963573385.1 Cacajao melanocephalus
CAAACAAAAAATGTCGTTTAGATTTTAAAAAAAAAACTGGGGTTACCTTTGTAAAAATTCTATAAAAATTTTAATTTAATTTTTTTTTTTTTTTTTTTTTTTTTTTTTTTTTTTTTTTGCAATTCTGGAGCTACAAAGAGCTGGAGAAGGAGAACTAAGTTAACTAAACCCTTAAGAATAATGCCTAGGAAGGCGATAAAATATTATCTGCATTACCACAAGGAAAAGAAATTTTCATATTACCTTTGGATTTTTGTACATTTTTAAAAGAGCATTTGCTTCAAAGAGGATTATTCTAAAATTTTTTGGTAGTTGGTAAGCAGCTGAAACTATGGACGGTAGAGGAGAAAGAAAGGAGAACAGATATTCAAGGTGAGCACTGAGGAGGTTTGCATGCTTAATGATCAGGAATTATCCAGAAATCTTGTTTGTGTGTGGTGGGGAGGGTGGCTCCCACCAGGCTGCAGCCAATTATCCAGATGTTGTGGCTGGACTAAATGATGTGGGAGGGTTTGTTCTGCAGGAAATGAGCTTGATGAATGTTCCTTTTCTTCAACATGTGGCACACTGAGCACATATTTGACTTAGGATTTTATTTTTACAGCAAAGCCAAAAAGAGATATGAGTCTAATTTTTTCCTTTAAATTATCATTTACTTGGATGCCTTCTGAATAAGTGAAACATGAACAAAAATATCAGGCACTAGGAAACTCCTGGGAAAGAAATATCTCTAAGTACTTTCTGGTTGTCATAAGGGCTTTGAATCTCTTAGAAAACCTAAAATTTTCTGGATGCTGATTTGTCTTTAAAACATCTCAAAATCTGAATTAGAAATGGCAGGTAAATAAAAAGCTGCTCAATAGATAATGCTGGCTGTATGAGTGGATACATTGATGGGTTGAGGGGATACATAAATACATGGGAGTAGGTAAGGATGGTGCAACCTTTTTTTTTTTTCTTGAACACTGAGAAAATTTGAGAACTGCTGTTTTTAATAGAATGTTCTGCATAGACATCAACATCTGTGAAATTTTCATATATTTAATGAAGAATGATCAATTGTTTATTGAAGGCAGGAGCCATTGTAATCATTTCCTTTTATCAGGAAATTCTCTTTTTCCGTAAGTTTTCTTCCCCAGTGATGAAGGAAAATGTAAAAATTACTTTGTCTGATTTTTCTCCTGGGAAGACACCACATATACCAGCAGTAACCCCACTGAAGGCTTGGTTAGGGCAGTAGAGAAGAAATAAACAACTACACTAATGCAAAAGGAAGATTACTTAATCATTGTTCAGGCTTTTTTAGCTGTCTTGACCATGCCTTTAAAAGCTTATCCATGGAGGAAATTAGACTTCTAGGTGTGGCAGTGGTCCCAGAAGTCAGCTACTAAAGTACTTTGTTTTATAGTCTCCTCTATAATGGCTAAAATGCCTCCACAAAGGAGGAAAGTTTTAAGCAAATATAGTAATCCTGAGTCTCTGTACTAAGTGTGCTGACAGAAAAGTCTTTTCAGATATTTCGCCAAAGATAATAAAATAAATTCAAACATATTTCATTAAAAACATATTTATTGTACTTTAGAAATGATACTCAGTAATTTACTTTAATCATAATACATCTAAATACCATATATTTGTAAAGACATGACTGTTTTGAAAAAGAAAAGATGTTATAAACTTTAGGATCTTTCCAACTGAGATCATATCTGTATGATGTTAATCTTAATTAAGAAATTATATGTTTTTGTCCCAGACAAATCTATCTGAGTAAACGAAAGGGTATTCTGATCTATATACTCAACCTGTCATATTGTTCAGAAATCACTGATTCTATCCTTATAAGTTGTGGCATCCACAAAATCCTCACAATGACCTCATCTCAGGAAAGAGCTTAGCTAGTTACCAAATTCTGTTTTCTCTGTTGAACAGACACACAATGGTAACTGCTTTGGAACTCTTTTTGAGACAGAGTATCACTCTGTCGCCCAGGCTGGAGTGCCGTGGTGCGATCTGGGCTCACTGCAACCTCCAACTCCCAGGTTCAAGTGATTCTCTGGCCTCAGCCTCCCAAGTAGCTGGGACTACAGGCATGTGCCACCATACCCGGCCAATTTTTGTATTTTTACTAGAGACAGGGTTTCACCATGTTGACTAGGCTGGTCTTGAACTCCTGACCTCAGGTGATCCGCCTGCCTTGGTCTCCCAAAGGGCTGAGATTACAGGCGTGAGCCACCATGCCCAGCTGGAACTTATTTTTAATGCTTGAGATATCCAAGTGTATAAACTTTCTTGAGTGTGAATCTTCAGGGAGGAGATTCAAATACATTTAATCATTTTATGAGCACCAACTAAATGCTCAGCACTATGCTAGGTACTGCATCTGGGAGGGAAGATAAATGAAATAGAATGCTAACCTGTTTATTTAGAGCACACATATTTGGCACCTGCAAATGTCTAGAATATTTGCCAACTGAAGTAAATAAGAAAGCCTCCAAGTGCAACCATTCTTTCCCAAAATAGCTGAGAAGATGCAACGTGTTTGGCCAATTTTCCAAGCAGAATAAAGGAGTTTTCCATTTGACTGGTGATGTCTATACACGTCAAACCCTGATAGTAACTATGTATTCCAGTTTTCATAAAATGGAAACAAAACTTATGACAATAAAGTTTATTTTCACTAAAATGTACCCAAACTCAGGCAAAACTGATAGTTTTGTGCTATTTTTGAAGTAAGATGTTTAAAAAGCTCAAAAAGTCAAGGACTTTATTATAATTTTCCCAAGGACTTCTCTTAATCCTTTGACATCCAAATCATTTACTTTTGATGTATCCTTCTTGTTAATTTTGTTTTCTGGTGTCATTCTTGTCAATTTTATTTTCTTCATTTGTTAACAGGTCTTACTTTGCTAGATCCTCAGTTGTCATAGTGTTGCATGTGGTAGGAGTAGTTCTTCAGCATCACTTTTACCAACTTCGTGCAATCTTGAATGTTTTTGCAAGATTTGCAATCTGTCTGCATTGTATTGTCTGGCAGTATCAGAAAATCAGAGACTGATCAACATAGGCTCATATTAAGCAGGAAGAGGTGCTTTATAGAGGCTAATTTTAAAGGGGGTCAATTCGTTGGTGAATAATTTGTGTTCTGATAAGTTGTGCTTCACTTCACATCCTCTTAATGATTCCACTTACATGAGGCATCTAAAGTAGTCAAACTCTTAGAAACAGAAAGTAGAGTGATGATTGCCAGGGGCTGTAGAGTGGGGGAAATAAGGAATTGTTCAATGGGTATAGATTTTCTGTCATGGAAGATGATCAGGTTTTAGAGCTCTGTTGTACAACAATGTGCATATAGTTAACATTAATATATTTTACTCTTAAAAATGGTTAATATGGTAAATTTTATGTTGTCTGTTTTTTTTTAACCAGAATAAAAAAGTTTATTTAGAAAACACTGTACCTTGAATCTTTTGCGGGGGCATTCATCCTGAGTATTGGCATAATGTTAGCACTGAGAATCATTCCAATTAAGAAGTTTGTTCACCTTTCTTTAGCCCACCATTTCTCAAACTCATTTGACAACAGAATATTTTTTAGTTGTTAATGAAGATCACTTACTAACATTCTGGAAGATGTCAGTATTATGGGTACTACAGTTTGGAAAATATTGTCCCCAGAGTTCTTCCCCCACCATAGCATAGAGAGGAAATATTTCTAGGCAACTGTAATAGATTTAGTTTTGGAGATAACATATTGAACAAAGTACATGCTGGAAGAGTCACACCACTTGTAGTTCTTTGAACATTTATAAAAATAATTGCAGTACTTTGGGAGGCCAAGGCAGGCTGATCACCTGTCACGAGTTTGAGACCAGCCTGGCCAACATGGTGAAACCCCGTCTCTACCAAAAAATACAAAAAATTAGCCAGGCATGGTGGTGAAGGCCTGTAATACCAGTTACTCAGGAAGCTGAGGCAGGAGAATTGCTTGAACCCAGGAGGTGGAGGTTGCAGTGAGCTGAGATGGTGCCACCGTACTCCAGTCTGGGCGACAGAGCGAGACTCCATCTCAAAAGAAAAAATTATTGCAGTAGTAAATACAAAGAAAGAACTATGGAAATATATTTGATAAAATCTGTACTTAGATCAGTGGTTCTCAAACCTGGCTGAGTCTCCCGGGTTGCTTTAAAAAACATAGCTCAGGCCTCGCTACCCGAGTTTCTGATTTAATACATTTGAAGATCAGCCAAACTTGGGAGCCATTGCATTAGAAGTTGGAATTTTGAATAATTGCATACAAAGAGATTCAGAATTATTTGAAATTTGCATATCACCTCTAATGAAATGAGGGCACAGATCATGGATGAAAACAGGATAATAAAGATAAAAATATCTTGGACTGGAACCAGGACAAGAGTTTCATGGCTAAGGATTTCATGAAGGGATTGGAAGTAAGTCAAAACCCAAATCCCTGTTAGTGATGCTTGAACTTATTTGTATATTGGTGTATATATATATTCATGTTAAAGTTAACTGTTTAAGAAATTACACACATAGTTCATTCCACAGCATTGGCATTATTACTCTCAATCTGTAGGTCTTTATTTACAAATCTTTTCCATTATCACCGATACACTTAAACTGGATGTTCTCCTTTGAGAATTGTGGTAATCATTTTTGTCCACAGAGTGGGCAGACAACTAAAGAGTATTCCTTGCACAGTGATAGTGTAGCAAAACCTTTTTCTGTCTGGGTTATATTTTCTACATATGAGACACATTTTAGGAAAGAAAGTCAAGGAATTGAGTTAGAAAAAGAAACTCAAGAAGAATGTAAACATAAAAATATGAGAATATGGCATAAAAATAATATAAGACTGCAAACTCTCTTGTTAAATCAGCATGAACTTACACCCAGGCAACACATAAACCATTTAATAGGTCATATGAGAAGATGGATCACAATAATACCAATCAAATTAATATTATTGATTTCAAGAGCCAAATAATCTTTTTGAAAAAAATAACAAAAAAAAAAAAAAAAAAAAAAAAAGAAAAAGAAAAAGTCCTGTTGAGCAGTCTAGGAAAAAAAAAAATAACAAAAACTGAAATGGTGGTCTCGGTCTGGAGATTTTGAGTTAATACGTACTCAATCTGGACAGAAAGGTTCTAGAATGCCAAGCTAATTATATCCCCTATCTGTAAGCCCTGCTGCTTACTGAATGATATTGGATAAGTTGCTTTGCTCTCCCAGCCTTTCTTTCCTTAACTGTAATAATGTGAGATGATAATTACATCTATGTCATAGGCTTTTTGAGTATTAAATAATATAAGTAAAGCACTCAGAACAAAACCTGCCATATGAAAAGCAGTCAAGAAATGGTAGCTATTATTATCAGACATTGATATTTCATTGTGGACATATTTCAGACTCTTTCTTGAGCCAGAATTACCAAGGAAAGAGTAGGGCAGTATGGGTAGAGAGTAGAGTTTGGGATTAGAGAATGACAAGTCACAAATTTACTTGCTGAGGCTAAGATGTCTCTCATGGCATTCCAATTTAATCCTAACATTTTCTTTTCTAGAAGTTGGATAAGTCTCATTCCAATTGATGTTTATTTTTTTATATCTATATGTTATTTTACATTTAAAAACTTTCTTGACTATATTCGGGGAGAAAATGACCTTGATATGCAAATTCTAATTATTTAATTAATTAATTAATTAATTAATTAATTTATTGAGACAGAGTCTCACTCCATCACCAGGCGCCAGGCTGGAGTGCAGTGGCGTGACCTCGGCTCACTGCAACCTCCGCCTCCTGGGTTCAAGCAATTCTCCTGCCTCAGCCTCCCAAGTAGCTGGGACTACAGGCGCGTGCCACCACGCCTAGCTATTTTTTTTTGTATTTTTAGTAAAGACCGGGTTTTACCATGTTGGCCAGGATGGTCTCAATGTCTTGACCTCGTGATCCGCCCGCCTCGGCCTCCCAAAGTGCTGGGATTACAGGCGTGAGCCACCGTGCCCGGCCCGCAAATTCTAATTATTATGCAAGTAATGGCTCCTGATAAATTATTCTCTTAGACCAGAGCACTCAATATGGCAACTGTAAAAGAACACTTTTAAGGTGTGATAGCTCATTTTCCAAGAAATTGTTATCAGAATAGAAGCAATCACTTAACACAGGGAAAACCTTTCTAAGGTAGACATATTTTTTGTCTATGGGAAAAGTCATTGGGGTGGGGGTTTGGGGCTGAAAGGCAGAATTAGTCACTTTCCAAGTGCTGGTTCTTTGTCTAATGCTGTCTGTGATATTTGGGTTTCTAAGGTCACCCAGCACTGCTTCTGACCCATGGCTTTCTTAATTCATTTTCTCACCTGAGTGTACACTTGAAATACTATAGGCCAACATGCCAAATCCCCTGTTTGATTTTATTATGATTGTAGGGTTAAGAAAGTAATGAAGGGTTAAGGTGAAATGTAAATTTCTCAATGGACAGGCTCAATCTTTCATCCTCTGCCTGTGACCAACATTAGCTCCTACCACTCACCATCCCAGGTAATCTTTTCCATGTTGCTTATCTGTCCAAAATGTTCCATACTTTCTGGTCTCTGTGTTTTTGCTCATTTATTAAGTCACTCCATAAAGATGCATTGAGTGGCAGCTATGTGCTGTCAACTGTGCTAGGAACTAGAATTACAGCAGTGAATATGACAGACACGGCCCTAGCTTGAAATACTCATCCTCTCTGTATTTAGAAATGCCCATCATCCTTTAAGATCCAGCTTCAAGTAGTCAGTAGTCTTATTTTATGTCCCTCTCTTTGACAAACTCAACCTACAGAATCTCTTCTTGCTCTCAGGCAGAACTTAATTTGTACGCTACTCAATTTGTAGACCACTCATTTGACTCATATAGTATATTTTATTTTGTTATGGTCGTTAAAAATGCTTCTGGCTGCAAAAGTTGGTATTGGAATATCTAACTAGCAGCACCTGAATCACAGAACAATGAAGAAGCAACGGCCCAGGGTTGATCTGGTATCCCAACAATGTCCTTAAGGAGGCAGGTTGCTGTGATGCCTTCCACCCTCCCTTCTTCGGTCAGTCCATGATGTCTTTCCTCATGGTTTGATAATGGCTGCTGTAGCTCCACATATCACATCATCATCACAATACCATATCCAAAGCAGAACCCAAGAGGGCATCAGTGGCACCAAAAGAGCCTTTTATTCCTAAGCCTTTCCCAGATGCCCCAGCTGATTTTCAGTCACTGGCAAAGGGGTACAGCATTGCTGTTGCTGGCTTAAATAATTTATGATACATCCTCTAGGCCTGAACAAATTGCTGCTAGAATAATGTTGGGATCTGTTAGGAAAGAAAGAGAAATAACTTTTCGCTCAGATGCCAGCCATACATGCCGGAGTACTCATGATTTCAATGTGTTTATTAGCTATGCTACTTTGGACAAATTAACCTTCCAAATTTTTAGTTAATGCATCTACAAAATTAGGCATAATAATGCCTATCTCGCAGTGTTGCTGTGAGCATTAAGTGAAACCCTGCATGTAAAAATGCCTCACATATAGAAGATACTCAAGAAATGTTTCCTATATAAACAGACTAGGCATGGCTCTAGAATAACAGACTTCTAACTTTGTTTCCAGATTTTAATCTGTATTATTTGTCCCAGCTTATACAAATAATTACAGTGAAGCTTTACAGTGTTGGTTCTGTCCATAGACTAAATGATTGCCCATGGATGTAATAAAGAGTGCTAAAGGATACTCCTAAGTCTAAAAAATGCCTTCTTCACAATTCCTATTGGTTCATGCCTCCTGTTGTAATTAAATGACCCTCAGAAGGAAAACATAGTAAACTGTTATCAGGCAGTAATATCTTAGTGTGAATTTTATGATCAGATAATCCAAGGATAGTTGGCTTAGAGTAGGTTAAAGGAGGGAGGATAGGTCTAGAATACCAAGTAGAATATAATTAGCTCATTTTTCCATCAGGTTCCGGAGCTCAAGATATAATAAATTATTATTAGTTCATACTAAGGTGTTAATATCTAATTCCAATATAATGTGCTCAGTAGTCTAGCCATATATATATATATATATATATATATATATATATATATATACTTTCACATTCAGATTGGGCTCTGAAATCAGACAGATCTGATTTTGAATTTCATCCCCCACTTAAGTGTGTGATCTTGAGACAGTCACCTAGCCTCTCTGAACTAGGTTATCTACCTGTAAACTAATTGAAAATAGTAGCAATAATCTCATACAGCTAAACACATTAAATGAGTCTATAAAAGGGCTTAGCACATATCTAGTACATGGTATGTCCAAATGTTCACTATAATTATTGTCATTTATTAATTTAAATCTTATTATCAAAATCATCTTGTGGTATAGAAATAGCAGAGAAGATAATTCTCATCTTGCCTTTAAAGAAATGAGTATATAGGCTTGGTGCAGTGGCTCACACCTGTAATCACAACACTGGGAGGCTGAGGCGGGTGGATCACCTGAGGTCAGGAGTTCAAGACCAGCCTGGGCAACATGGTGAAACCCCATCTCTGCTAAAAATACTAAAAAATTAGCTGGGTGTGGTGGCATGTGCCTGTAATCTCAGCTACTTGGGAGGCTAAGGCAGAAGAATCACTTGAGCCTGGGAGGTGGAGGTTGCAGTGAGCCGAGATTGTGCCATTGCACTCCAGCCTGGGTGACAGAGCAAGACTCTCTCTCAAAAAAAAAAAAAAAAAAAAGAAAAAAGAAAAAAAAAGAAATGGGCACGTAGAGTTTAACTGATTTGTTTTATATTTCACAGGAAGTTATAGCCAGGACTAGAATCTAGACCCCCAGCACATAGCCAGAGGTTCTTCTGCTTTGAGTAAAGAATTTCTCAAGGACCTCCAGGCTCTCCCTGATCAAGGCTGATTCCTACTGACGTAGCCAATTTATGGCATCTATTTTGATAGAACAACTGGATTAAAAAACATGGCTTTTTTAATGGCTTTTAACAAGCGATGTATGCCAAAGACATTCCTGACAGTTGTTTCAACCACCCTCTCAACCTTCTGAACCAGGCTCAGGAAGTATCAAGTTTACACATGGATTGGAAATCATAGGTGGGTCAAGATTTTGTGGTGGGACACTACCTTGTTGGTCATCTTCATTATTCTCAGCACTGAGCTCAGAGCCTATCACATGGCAGGTAGTTAATCGATCTACTTGCAAAATGAATAAACTATTTGGTAGTTTTTAAGAGCTGAAAACTTACTGTTTTATTTTTACTTTAAAAATTTTTTTTGTTTATTTATTTTTTTGAGATGAGGCCTAGCTCTGTCACCCAGGCTGGAGTGCAGTGGCACGATCTTGGCTCACTGCAATCTCTGCCTCCCAGGTTCAAGTGATTCTCCTGCCTCAGCCTCCCCAGTAGCTGGGATTATAGGCACTGGCCACCACGCCCTGCCATTATTTTATTTTTTAAGATGGAGTCTTGCTCAGTCACCCAAGCTGGAGTGCAATGGCACCATCTCGGCTCACCGCAACCGCTGCCTCCTAGGTTTAAGTGATTCTCCTGCTTCGTTCTTCCAAGTAGCTGGGATTACAGGTGTGCACCACCATGCATGACTAATTTTTGTATTTTTAGTGGAGACAGGGTTTCACCATGTTGGCCAGGCTGGTCTTGAACTCCTGACCTCAGGTGATCTACCCACCTCGGCCTCCCAAAATGCTAGGGTTATAGGCATAAGCCACTGTGCCCAGACCCACCCCTTCAGTATTCTTGTTTGGATGAATGTTGGACAGCAGGAATCACTTGAGTAGAAAAAGAGCTTGGTTTGGCATCCGGAATGAAGAAGGGCTTCCTTTGAAAGACTCCATTTCTACTAGGAGCCTCCACTAAGACTGAACAGAAATATGCTATTAACCATTCTTAGGTTCTCATTTTTCACTCTAGGATTACGCTAGCTTTTTTTTTTTTTTTTTTTTTTTTTTTTTTTTTTTTTATAAATAATTAAAAAATGATAAAAAAAATAAAAAAAAAAATTGGAGAACTATAAAATTTTAAAAAAA
>CAUYLG010054935.1:0-27387 GCA_963573385.1 Cacajao melanocephalus
AAAAACTCTCAATAAACTATACATTGATGGATCATATCTCAAAATAATAAGAGCTATTTATGACAAACCCACAGCCAATATCATACTGAATGGGCAAAAACTGGAAGCATTCCCTTTGAAATCTGGCACTAGACAAGGATGCCCTCTCTCACCATTCCTTTTCAACATAGTATTTGGAAGTTCTGGCTTGGGTCATCAGGCAAGAGAAAGAAATAAAGTGTATTCAAATAGGAAGAGGGGATGTCAAATTGTCCCTGTTTGCAGATGACATGACTGTATATTTAGAAAACCCAATCATCTCAGCCTAAAATCTCCTTAAGCTAATAAGCAACTACAGCAAAGTCTCAAGATACAAAATCAACGCACAAAAATCGTAAACATTCCTATACACCAATAATAGACAAGCAGAGAGCCAAATTAAGAGCAAACTCCCATTCACAATTGCTACAAAGAGAATAAAATACCTAGAAATACAACTAACAAGGGATGTGAAGGACCTCTTCAAAGAGAACTACAAACCACTGCTCAAGGAAATAAGAGAGGACACAAACAGACGGAAAAACATTCCATGCTCATGGTCAGGAAGAATCAATATTGTGAAAATGGCCATACTGCCCAAAGTAATTTACAGATTCAAGGCTATCCCCATCAAGCTACCAATGACTTTCTTCACAGATTTGGAAAAAATCACTTAAACTTCATATGGAACCAAAAAAGAGCCTGCATAGCCAAGACAATCCTAAGCAAAAAAAAACAAACAAAAAAAAAAAACAAAGCTGGAGGCATCACGCCACCTGACTTCAAACTATATTACAAAACAGCATGGTACTGATACCAAAACAGAGATATAGACCAGAGGCCTTGGAAGCAATGCCACACATCTACAACCATCTGATCTTTGACAAATCTGACAAAAGCATGCAATGGGGAAAGGATTCCCTATTTAATAAGTGGTGGTGGGAAAACTGGCTAGCCATATGCAGAAAGCTGATACTGGATCCCTTCCTTATACCTTATACAAAAATTAACTTTAGATGGATTAAAGATTTAAACTTGAGGCCTAATACCATAAAAACTCTAGAAGAAAACCTAGACAATACCATTCAGGACATAGGCATGGACAAGGATTTCATGACTAAAACACCAAAAGCATTGGCAACAAAAGCCAAAATAGACAAATGGGATCTAATTAAACTTAAGAGCTTCTGCACAGCAAAAGAAACTATCATTAGAGTGAATCGGCAACCAACAGAATGGGAAAACATTTATGCAAGCTACCCATCTGACAAAGGGCTAATATCCAGAATCAACAGAGAACTTAAACTAATTTACAAGAAAAAAACAAACAACCCCATCAAAAAGTAGGCCAAGGATATGAACAGACACTTTTCAAAAGAACACATTTATGCAGCCAACAAACATATGAAAGAAAATTCATCATCACTGGTCATTAGAGAAATGCAAATCAAAACCACATTGAGATACCACCTCGTGCCAGTTAGAATGGCAATCATTAAAAAATCAGGAGACAACAGATGCTGGAGAGGATGTGGAGAAATGTGAACACTTTTACACTGTTGGGAGTGTAAATTAGTTCAACTATTGTGGAAGACAGTGTGGCGATTCCTTAAGGATCTGGAAACAGAAATACCATTTGACCCAGCAATCCCATTACTGGGTATATACCCAAAGGATTATAAATCATTCTATTATAAAGACACATGCACATGTATGTTTATTGTGGCACTGTTCACAATAGCAAAGACTTGGAACCAAACCAAATGCTCATCAATGATAGACTGGATAAAGAAAATGTGGCACATATACACCATGGAATACTATGCAGCCATAAAAACGGATGAGTTCAGGTTCTTTGCAGGGACATGGATGAAGCTGGAAACCATCATTCTCAGCAAACTGACACAAGAACAGAAAACCGAACACCGAATGTTCTCACTCATAAGTGGGTGTTGAACAATGAGAACACAGAGACACAGGGAGGGGAACATTACACTCCAGGACCTGGGGGGTGGGGTGCTAAGGGAGGAGTAGCAGGGGTTGGGGGATTGGGGATGGATAGCATTAGGAGATATACCTAATGTAGATGACAGTGTGATGGATACAGCAAACCACCACCATGGCACGTGTACCTATGTACAAACCTACATGATCTGTACATGTACCCCAGAACTTAAAGTTTAATAAATAAATTTTAAAAAAGGACATTTGGAAGAGAGAAAAAAAGCCTCTTTGTTAGCTACCAAACAAGACTTGTGACTTTGTTAGTTTTTGATTTTTAACTGCCTTAAGCTTTTCATTATTCCTCTAACAGGCATTAATACAATTTAGTAACAATCAACCAATTCTCATTTTTCTTGTATTGTTTCCCCTGTACTTTCCAAATGCCTAAATCATTGCATTGGAACATTCTCTCAACTCACCAGAGAAAGTTTTTGCAATCAGGCCAACACTTCATGCCCAGAGACTATCTGTGCCACCCTCATACCACCTGGGATGGTGATCTCATTGCCAGCCAGGCTGTGAGTGATCCAAGCCCAAAACCTCATCTTAACACCTGTTTTCTTTGACAATTCTTGGAATCACCATCAGTTAGGTCCTCTGGGAATCAGATGCTGAGACAGTTAAAAATGCAAACAGTAGCTTGAAGAGTAACACCTGTGAAAAGAGACGGGCGGAAGGGGGACTAGGTAAGGAGAGGTAGCAAACTATAATGCATATTAGACTAAGTCTCAGCCAGCCCAGGAAGAATCTCTGGAGCAACAACTGTCCATTAGGGCAGTCCCAGCTCTGAGGCTATAGCAGACTTGAAGAAGAAAACCACAGAAGGCTGCCAGCAAACCAGACTCCTTGCAATTAAGCATCAAGTCCTTTCTTGAAGGGGGATCTGAGCAATGCACCTCTTTGTCTGCCATTGTGATATCTAAAATACTAAGGCTTTACCCCATATGTGGACCTGAATATACATTAATCTAATTAAGGCTAGACTGCCCTTAGTGAGTATTTGGACAGCATGGCTTAATGAGGGCCTGAACCCTCACCTCTAGAAGCCTCTCAGTTCCCCTCAGTTCTTTTCTAGGGTATGCCCAGATATCTTCTTGGTATCTCAATATCCAAAAAGATTAGGCATAATCTTAGAGAGAAGCAAGTAAACACACTCCTACCTTTGAAACTGTGCTTGTTTTTAACTAGACTGCTCTGAAAAATGAGTCAAATGGCCTACAATTGAGTCAACCAAAGAAACTAAGTCATGGCTACGAGTTCTCCAGTCAGACTCCAAATGTAGAACAGCTCCCAAGGTGGCATCTTGCAGGATACAGTGCACTGGTCACAGTAGAAACTGCCAAAGATAAAATCGCCTAAACTCTGACTTTATCATGTTTGTAGAATTTCCGAGAGTGGATAGAAAATTCTACAATGCTGATACCAGAGTAGTGAAGACATTCATACTACAAGTTCCTACCTGAGAGCTATTGCTTGATGGAGTAGCTCCTTAGGAGCTAAAAACAACATCATTTTTCAAGAGCTGTCTCATTTGTTGCCATTTTGGGAAAGCATTGAATAAACATTTCCACCTCCCCAAAAAAGTGAATTTCTAGCCCATAAGACTCAAATGTCTTCTTCCAAGGAGAATTGTTGTTGATTTAAGAATGTCTTCAACCTGGATAGAAGTACCTAAGTGGAACTGAATTCAATGCTACTGTTAGCAAATAATGATCTGGTCCAAGTGCTCCCCAGAATATGAAGAAAGGTGTGGTGATCCCTGGAGGATATGGAGGAGAAAGAACTGAAAAAAAAATTAGGGATGCCATGTGGCCCCACAAAGCAGCAGAAGCCAAGGAAGAGATGGGGAGAATCAGGACTTGGCTAAGTGCAGTTCCACTTAAGCTCAGAAGAACCACACGGGACACGGACAATGAACATTCCTGAGTATCTTCACCTCAGAAGTTGAGGTCACCAACTAAGCTGACAATTGAAGGGACCAGGGGAAATCAGTTTTGTCCTGAGATGGAGTGAAATGAGCAGCCACTTTCCAAATTCCCAAAGACCACAGAAAGTGAGCTCACTAGGGCTTTGGGGATAGAAATAAGTCCAAATATCAAGAAAGACAGTGACCCCAAGTCTGCGGCAGAAAAAGCAGCTCAGGACTGGCCACATACCCTGTGTACAATGAAAGGGAAAAAAATGAAAGGGTGAGGCCTCTTGTTTAAACCAGACTCCTTGCAAGTAAGCAAGATGCAACAACAGGGCATTAAGCCAAGCGCAGGGTCTTCTGAGCACCCCTGAAGAAGTTGGGTATATTAGTTATTCATTGCCAAAGAAAGAGAATTAGGCTCTATCTTTGAAGAAAGAAACATCAAGGAATTGGTGGACATATTTTTTAAACTTCCACAGCTGCCCTCTCTTTGAAAATTATTTACATTCCTCCCACATGCAAAATGAACTCACCTCCCAAGACCCTCAGAACTCTCACCCCCTTATGTCATCAACTAAAAATGCAGAACCTTGCATCCAAATCAAGTCCAAGTGTGTGTGACCCAAATCTGTTTAGTTATCTTTTGCTACATAACAAATTGCCCTAGAATTGAGTGGCTTAAAGCAATAAACATTTACCAAATCACAGTTTCTGTAGTCAGGAATCCAGTAGTGGCTTAACTGGGTGGTCTAGCTCAGGAACTCTCATGAGGCAGCAGTCAACGTGTCAGTGAGGACTGCAATCTTCTGAAGGCTTGACCGTAGCTGGATAATTTACTTCCAAAATGACTAACATACAGGACTATTGGCAGGAGGCCTTAGTTCCTAGCCACACAGGTCTTTCCATAGAGCTCCTTAAGTGGGGAAACAGACTTTTCCCAAAGTGGATGATCCAAGAAAGAGAAAGAGAGAAAGTCGTAAAGCCTTGTACATCCTTATCTCAGGCATCGCAGTCACTTCTGCCATATTCTACTTGTTAGAAGCACGTCACTAAGTCTATCTCTCACTCAGGGGGAGGCAATTAAGTAAAGAAAGGCTATCAAAAAGTTTGAAGATTTATTTTTAAAACCACCACGCTGACCAATTCACTACTTAGAGCATTATTTAATTCAAGAATACTTTCCTATAAGAATATTATTCTGAGTTCATATCCTTTGCAGGGACATGGATGAAGCTAGAAGCCATCATTCTCAGCAAACTAACTCAGGAACAGAAAAACCAAACACTGCACATTCTCACTCATAGGTGGGAGTTGAACAATGAGAACACATGGACACAGGGAGGTGAACATCAAACACCCAGGCTTGTCGGGGTGGGGGGCTAGGGGAGGGAGAGCATTAGGACAAATGTGTAATGTATGCAGGGCTAAAAACCCAGATGACAGATTGATAGGTGCAGCAAATCACCATGGCGCATGTGTCCCTATGTAACAAATCTGCACGTTCAGCACATGTATCCCAGAACTTAAAGAAAATTTTGAAAACAAATAAAATATGTAGGTGAGGTTTTTAAAAATGATGAGATACAAAGGTGATACAATTTTGAGGCAATATCAACCTCCATCTCGGGGTAATCATGTTCCAATAGAGATTACAAAAGTCACAAACAGACAGTATAGTATAGTGGAAAGAACACTAACCTAAAAATCAAGAATCTTGAGTTATAATTTTGGTTTTGCCATTTTCTACTCATGTAACAATGGACAAAGAATTTGCCATGTTTAATCTCCTTGTCAATGAAAGAGAATGAGATTGTTATCTGCACAAAATTTCTCACAGGATGTGCTAAGGAGCAAATAATATGTACCAAGAGCCTAAACTGCATTTCTGTGATGAATCTTAGAGATCTAGCAATGTGTTTCTAGGCATATAGAAAAGAAATATGCTTTAGGAGTTAAAACATCCCAAGCAATCAGGAAAAAATACCTATCAATTAACCCCTCAAGCCATAATTGGATGGAGGAAGGCAAGATTTCCAATCAATCCCACAGCGTCACTACTGGAAAATAACTTAATCCCCTTTGTCAGTTTTACTTTGAAAAATCCTGGGTGAAAACCAGAATCTTGAGTCTTGGGATTCTTGAATATTAAAGCTACCCCTGGACCCAGTAACTGTGACCAGGTAGGCACAGTTTTGTGATTTAAAATGTAGTCCCTTTAGATCATTTGGAGCCCAGGAGGCTGCAATGTGTAAGGATTTGGTAGCTCCTACATACATTAGAACCATGGAAGAAGAGGAAAAGAATTCTGGGCAAATAAAACAATAGTTGTACTTTTTTTTTTTTTTTTGAGATGGAGTCTCATGCTGCTACCCAGGCTGGAGTGCAGTGGCACAATCTCAACTCACCACAACCTCCGCCTCCCAGGTTCAAGTAATTCTCCTGCTTCAGCCTCCTGAGTAGCTGGAAAGACGGGGACCACAGGCGCATCCCACCATGCCCAGCTAATTTTTGTATTTTTAGTAGAGACGGGGTTTCACTATGTTGGCCAGGCTGGTCTCAAATTCCTACCCTCATGATCCACTCCCTCGGCCTCCCAAAGTGCTGTGATTAAAGGCGTGAGCCACCGTGCCCGGCCAATATAGTTGTACCTTTTAGAAAAAAAGAAATAATGAAAGCTCAGGCAAAGTAAAAACCTGAGGTCACTGAAAGGAACTCAAAATATAAAGCCACTCCATCCCATGCCCTAGTTTCAAGGTAAGAATAATGTAAGAAGAATATGTTCTACCCACTGAATTTGACCACAGATAAAGCAAAGCTACTGCCATCCCAATATGGGTAATGTGGAGTGAAAAGTGTCTCGCATAAGGAAGAATATCATCAGCCCATGGAAAGGGAGCCTCAGATGTCAGGAATGCCCTGAGCTAGCCAGGTGACACAAACATTCAGGGGTTCTCAGGGCGAGTCTCTGGCTAAGATTGGAGGTATTTGGGAACAAAGACAGTAGAGACACTGCTGGTAACTGTTGTGAGTCATAACGAAATCTATTAACATTGATTTATTCCTCAATTACATTGCCTAGGCTGTTGTTGCTTGGGAAACCACTGACTGCTGAAATAATAATGCCAAAGAGCTAAACGAATTAAAAGTATCCATTTTAAAAGTGATAGGGAACATCTATTAAAGGAGGCAGGAGGGAATCAACATTTATAGAGCAACTACCATGTCCCACCTCTAAACTAGGAGTTTTATGTTATATTTCATTTAATCTTCAGAAGC
The DNA here is from genome assembly GCA_963573385.1 of Cacajao melanocephalus. NCBI lineage: Eukaryota > Metazoa > Chordata > Mammalia > Primates > Pitheciidae > Cacajao > Cacajao melanocephalus. The sequence goes on from CAUYLG010054935.1 coordinate 7,211, forward strand.
CATCTATGTGAGCACAGAAAGTAAGCTCCCTGAGGGCTGAGTTTTTGTCCATTTGGTCACTGTTACATCCCCAGCATCTAGAACAATGCCTACAACTTAGAAAGCACTCAATAAATATTTGTTTAAAACTATGAATAAATATAATTATCTTTGTTTCTCAGATGGAAAAACTGAGATACAGATAGAGTAATTAAATTGCTAAAAGTGACACAGCTAGCCAAGACTTCTTAAACCCAATCGATATGTATCAAAGCCTACCTCTTTGGAGGTCATTTTCTACTAAAAGAGAACCTGTGAAAAAATTCTGACTTTGTTTATCATTTAAAATCTGCACACTTCCAGAAAGACTTGGAAGGACCTCGTACGTGACTTGCCACACTATTGATTTCATCATTCAGAACGTTAAGAAAACAGATGCTCCCTATTTTGATCAATAAGAAAGTATTAGCTCATGAAACAGTTGTGATACAAATCTTAAGAACCATATTATATGCCGTAACACATGATAAGTTTGGTATAACTGGATGTGCACCTTAGATACTTACTGAATGTAAGTGAAATCTCAGGGTTAGACTATCTAAAGGGGAAAAAAGAAAAAACTCCAAGATTGGCGATTCTCAAAAAATAAAAAACAAGCAAATAAAAACTACCAAAGCAAATTTACCTGGAGAGAGTTAAATGGGCAAAATAATTTAAAAAAACAAAACAAAACACTGAACCCTGCCCTAATCACAAGCAATCGCAGCCTAGCAAGGAGTAACAAGTAATAGCAGTTTGCCTCTGAGATGGGGCTAGGGCACGGAGAGAGAGCCCAGGTACAGGCATGCAAGGTTCAATGGAAGCTGAGAGGATAGAAATTCTGAGAAAAACCCTGCTGCAGCCACAGGGCCCACACGGATTACAATGTATCAGCAGTTTAACAATGAAGAAATTTGAAGTCTACGGTGGAATGAACATAACTATAACAACAACCCAAAACACAGTTGGAATATTGGCTGGATTAACTCAAGCACCCCGCACTAAAAGCCTAACATAAGAAGAGAACTGCCCATTTTCAGGGACAAATTTTGTTCTCTTCATTCTCACTATTTTACACATAACGTCTAGGATTAGATTTTTAAAATATGAGAAACCCAAAAAAGAAACACACGCACACTCTTATATTGTCCAGAAATAAAGCAATCAACCCAGTGAGAACCCAGCTGTTGGAACTATCCAATGTGAATTTTAAGTTAATAATTAATAATATGTTAAGACTATTTCATGGTGAGTGTGGACACTATGCATGAACAAATGATGAATTTCAGGAAAAAGATGGCAACTATTTAAAAGAATCAAATGAAAATACAAATAAAAAACACGTTAGAGATGAAAACTTCCTTCAACAGTTTTGTGAGCAGACTAGACACATTGGGATATGTGAAGAAACTTGAATATAAAGAAAATGTATCCAAATGGAAAGCAAAGAGTAAAGGAGTGTTCAAAAAAAAAAAAAAAAAGAGCACAGAGCCTTTAAGAGCTATGCAGGAAAAAATCAAATGAAAAATTAGAGTTCCCCACAAAAAAGGAGCAAGATAAGAATGAGGGAAAAGAAGTATTTGAAGAGTATTACTTGATAATTTTCAAAATTAATGAAAGATAAACCACAGATAGGAAATCTCAGAGAAAGCAAAACAGGATATATTTTTCTAACAAAACTCAGCATACATGATAGTCAACATAATAAAAAACAAAGATAAAGAGAAGATCTTGACGACAATCAGAAAAAAAAATTATACATAGAGGAAAGATAAGAATTATGACAGAAATTTTATCAAAAATTATGTAAGCCATAAGACAAAGTGAAATCTTTAAATAAAGAAAAAGAAAAAGAAAATCTGGTCATTCGAAAATTCTATGTGCAGCAAAATGGTCTTTCAAAACTGAAGGAGAGAAAGGCTTTTTCAGACAAACAAAAGATAAAATAATTCAGTTCCAGCGAATCTGTACTACAATAAATGCTAAAAGAAATTCTTCAGGCAGAAAGAGTATAATAGCAGATGAAAATTTAAATATATACCAATAAAGCAAGAGCATTGGATATGGTTTTTTTTAAATGAGAGTAAATATAATTTTTCCTATTTTCTTAATTTCTTTAAAACATAATTAGCTGTTTAAAGTAAAAAGAAAAAAATCAAAATATATTCTGAGGTTTATAGTACACAAAAAAGTAAAACAATAGCAAAAAGTAAAACAAGAGGGAAGAAATGAAAGTGTACTGATGCAACGTCCTTACACTATATTATTTAAAGATAGGTTGTAATAAATTAAAGATATATATATATATACACACACACACACATATATAATGTATATTTTAAATTCTCAAGCAACAACTAAAAACTAAAACAAAGTACAATTATATCTATATGCATATATATAGTGTGTGTATACATGTACGTGTGTGTAGACATATATACACAAGACTGATAGATTAGATACATAGATAGATAGAAAACTATATCTCCATAATGGAGATAAAATGGAATCCTATAAAACACTCAATTAAAACAAAAGCAGAATGGAAAAGAGAGGGAAAAAGAGCAAAGTAAAGATGAAAAAAATAGAAAACAACTGGCAAAAGAACGGATTTAAATCCAACCATATAAATAATTGCATTTAATATAATGCTCTAGGGGCTGGACACAATGACATGCCTATAATCCCAGCACTTTGGAGGCCAAGGCAGGAGGATCACTTGAGGCCACGAGTTCAAGACCAGCCTGGGCAACACAGTGAGACCCATCTCTAAAATAATGTTTTTAAACTAGCCGTGCATGTTGGCATGCACCTGTAGTCCTAGCTGTTCAGAAGGCTGAGGCCAGAAGATCACTTGAGCCCAACAGGTTGTGGTTACAGTGAGCTGTGATTGTGCCCTGCATTCCAGCCTAAAGGACAGAGCAAGAGTCTGTCTCTTAAAATATATGTGTGTGTGTAAGCAAAAACCAACTAAATTCTATCTATAATAAAATTACTTTAAATATATAGATCAGTTAGAAGTAAGCTGATGGACAAAGATATACCATATACACAATAAGCGTAAGAAAGCTTGGTTAAGACAAAAGAGACTTTGGAAAAGGACTATTACAGGGGATGAACAGACACATTACATAATGATAAAAGTGTCAATTTGAAAATTTCCTTCCCCCCCTTTTTCCCCCATACATTTCACTTACATGTACGTTATAAACCTCACAATTCCTTTTTTTAAAATTATCTAGCCTTTTTATACATATAATACCATGGAGTAACAAAAATAGTATATGATGGGATATATTTTTATCAAAATATTTTAACTAATAAGTAAAGAATAAAGAGTAAAAGTAACTACCTTGCTACTCCCAATAAACTAATGGATCTGGATACTGAATATCAACCACTGCTACTATAGCAAAAATATAATTAAACATTACGAGCCTTTTGATGAAAGATTACACAAACTCCTATAATCTTGCTAGAGAGATTGATCATAAATCTGACAGATACTTTGCATCAGCTGTCAGCTTGCAAGAAATTCAAAGTACGAGGGAGCATGATAAACTGCACCCTAAGTATCCAATCAACAGAATCCACAGTATGGGTAATGCTACAGGTCAAATTCCTCAGGTTTTTCAACTGACAAATTATAAGGAAAATAAAGTTATGAAGTTTGAAAATAAATCAAAATAGACTTAAGCAAATAAAAATGGGCAAGACTAAATTACAGTGTCCAGGAATACAAGAAAAGTCCAGTGGGTGACCATTTTTGAGAGGGGAAGAGGCTGGACATTGTAACAGGCACATGGAAGACTTCTGGGGTCAGTGATACAGTTCTGTTTCCTAACTTGGGTGACAGCTACAAGAAAACGTGCCTTATAAATAACTCATTAAGCCACATGTTTGCTTTGTGTGGCTTTCGTGATCTGTGCCTTCATTTACAATAATAAGGTTAACAAAAAAAGCAGTGTGACACAGGAATGAAAAAGATTTAAATAAATGTTGGAAAATGAGGATTAATAAATAATAGATCCTGAAGAAAGACTAAAATCCCTCAGGATACTACATAATAAATTCAAAGCAAAACTATAAACAAGAAAAAACAGACTCATTACTTAGGGCACAAGGATTAATGCTACAGGTTTCTATAACAGAAATGAGAGGCTTTCTACATTTTGTCTTCACTTAAGGAGTGGGATTGTTGGTCCTGCCTAACCAGAACTGTTCTATCTGTTTAATTCAAAGTTCAAAACTAGTAAAAAATGCTCCCTAAGAATTAAAATAAACCTAAGAAAAGAGGTTTATTTGGGTCACAATTCTGCAGGCTGTACAAGCAGCATAGTGCGAGCATCTGCCTCTGTTCAGGACCTCAGGAAGCTTTCAATCACAGAAGAAGGCAAAGGGGGAGCAGGTGTGTCACATGGCAAGAAAGAAAGCAAGAGAGAGAGAAAGAGAGAGAGAGCAAGAGAGATGCCAGGCTCTTTTAAACAATTAGCTCTCACATGAACTAATAGAGCAAGGACTCACTCTTGGTTCTAGTCTTGTGACCACACCAAACCATTCATGAGGGATCCACCCCCATGACCCAAAATCTTCCCACTTTTCAAAGAACTAGGGAGTATTTTTACGAGTACTACTTACTCCCTAAGAATTTGTATTTCCAGATTTAAATAAACTACATCTCAGGGTACAAAAGTAAAGTGACTAAAGGAATGCTGTCAACCAGCTCTGAGGAATCAGACAGGGACTCACTCCCCTGTTTAGAGTGGCTTGTTTAGAATCCACAAAACTAGGTTAAATTAGAAATTAGGAAATTTCCTGTTACATGTATTTATGTATACATAATAGCAACACAAGAAGGTTACTTGTTGAGAACCAAAGCATCACAGGCACTTTCCCTAAAGCAAGAGAGCTAACCATTTCTATCTTTTCATTGTTGTAACCACAGTATTTGATTCATTACATGCTAAATGGTGACATGAATATATGCATTATAATTCTTCAAATATTAAGCATTTAGTGCTTTTAGCTTTTATTTTCTCTAACTTAAGAACCTTGATGATTCCAAAGGATTAGCTAACACCAATATTTGTAGCTGTAATTATGATTGTTTTTTAATATTATTTGTATTCTCACAATGTAGAGTAAGAGAGAAGTGAGAAAACCTGATTTCAGACTGAACTCTGTCAGTAACTTGTTCTTTGAACCAGGTTGAAGCACTCAGTATGTCCATTCCTTTACTGCTGTGGCTCAGCTAAGCCAGCAAACTTTCTTAACAATGAAATTTTTCAGGGCAGTCTTCATTTTAAATGTTCAGTTGTTCCTATAAATCATAAAACTATGCTGGAAATTGCATTAATGTGCACATCTAAATTTTGTCTCTTATATGCCCTCTTAGACCCAAAAACAACAACAACAAAATCTTCTTGCCAAACTGTTTGTCCCAATTTTTATTTAAAAATAAACCATTCATCCATCACCAAAATATCTAGGTCTTGTACCACCAAAAACTCACCTGAATGCCATAGTTTCCTCTCTCCAAACCCATGACAGATTCTGTTAGTGGAAGACAGAACTCTGCCACTGAAGCCTCTTTCTACTCAGAATCCTCAAAGTAATATAATCTTCAAGGCTAAGAGTCACTCCATCAATTATTCATTTGTTCTAACTTTTGAAAGTTTATTTATACCAAGATTTTATTATGTGACAGATTAATGTAGTGCTCCTTGCAGGTGTCTCTTCCCTACATATCTGTATGCCAAGATACCTGTATTTAAAATCTCATCCTGCACAGTAAATGTATTTGAAAAAGAAGACACCTGTGTGGATGTGGATAGTCTCTTTATCCAAGTACTGTACCTCTAACTAAAAAATTTCAGAAGTTCAAGTAGACAGGCAAAGCAGAGCTAAGAGCTCTCCTGGGTCTTCAAATGGAATCAAGTGCGAAACCCCAGTTCCACGTGTGCCCAAGACAATCCCAGCATGTAAGTAAAAAAGTTCCCCATATTGGGACATTGTATGTCTTAGAGAAATAAAGTTACTAATTCATGAATTCATCTCTTATCTATTATAGAATACCAACGATGTAAGGCATTTGACATTCCAGGACTACCTAGTTCTCTCTGGTGGCCAGAAAGGTTTAGAAAGAATGGAAATGTACTCCTACTCCCTACATCTTATGACACTGTCAAAAATGTGTGCACACATGAATCGTGCCCATAAAAGATGATTTGCAGATGTATTTATTATAACTGAGCTATTTCAGAAAATGTTTGGTATCTGGGGGATTATTTTAAGGATAATAATTAGCATGCATGCACCACCTTCGCAAGTACTGTATTAGCAATGCTGTTTAATTTCTGAATTTATAATGTCACATTTTATGACTTCAAAGAAAGATTGAGACAATACTCAAAAGTTGGCTGCCACTTCTAAAAAGCATCACTGAACTGTCTGAGGACAGTTTACAGGGATAATAATAGTAATATGAAACTTTTTTATCAATTGCTGTACTTTTCCATTACAGCCCCAATTTCAAATATTGAATTTCAGGCCACAGAGGGTAGTCTGGTTCCTTAGTAAACTTACAGTGTGGATGATTTTTGGAATTTAAATAAAAAATGTAGTAGGCTATTTTCCTTTGAACATAGACAAAAAGACATGTTGCCAATTTTGGACTGTATTCAATGACCATAAACCAAGATGGTATTTTCATAAGCTTTTTCATTTTCATCATAATAAGAATACAAAAATGTAAAGCAAACTGTTTTTTGTGCTTTAACTCCCAACTTAGAAGTATAGAGGTAATTGCAGAATCTAGGTCCTATTGCTTAGCACACAGAAAGCCAATCACTGAAACAATGAGTGAGTATTGTCATGGAAGAAGGATTTATTCAGGTGCTACAGCTGAGTACTATAGGATATGAGTCTCAAATCCATCTCCTTGACTGACTAAAACTGTGTGTTTATATAGCAGGGTAACTATACGCAGATAAACAGGAATTAGGGAAGGATAAGGAAATCATGAAGAATGAGGACTTCAGCTTCTGGTTGTCTGTGTGTGGTCGTCTGGTGAGTTTCAGTTCCTTGATACTATCTGGGAGGCCTGATGGTGTCCTGAGAAAGGAACTCAGATATGACAAATGCAACTTTCTCAAGTTTTAAGACTGGGAGGGACAATTTCTATGTTTATTCAAAATAAACCATAAACATCAATTCTATGGGACAATTGAGCTGGTTTTAATTTTATCTTTAAAAAGTGTTTAAGTTAAATGAATGCTTGATGAAAGAATTGGACCTCCAGGGAAAATGAATGGCTTGCTAAAGTTCACCCAGCTAGCTGGAGTAGAACTTGGACTTCAATCCAGGCTTGTGAATCTTAAAAAAGATTGCCAAGGGATTGCAAATGTTAACATTCCACAAACACAAGAAAGGCATTCTTTCTATGTTCTAAGCCATCTTTACACATTAAGTCCAAGAACTAATGGCCTTCCTAAGTCAAGAATAAATTCATATGCTAGGTACAGAGATATTTTTTTTTCTTTTTGATCTTTTTAAAGAGAGGTTGTTGGGTTTGATTTTGGCTCATTACTTCTTTTTATGCCTTCTGAAGGACTAGATTGAAGAACTCCTCCACAAGAACTAGGAGCCAGGGCATCTTTGTTTTGTTTAAAACATTGCTGTGAAGGAAATAAAACTAGGAATGTTACTGGCAGCTCTAAAGTTATGCCTCTCAAAAATACATGATCTGCTTCCACAGAGTTCAGCTCATCGGTTTGCAGAGCAATTTGGTACTTTCATCAGGAAGAGTGATTACTACATCAGTAGTTGCTGGAAACAGCTTCTGTTGTCCTGATTATTCATTGTCAAGAATTCCTTGTAATCAGATCAGTGAAACATTGTTATCCTAGAGCAGTCCCCTCAGAATCACTCACCCTGTTATCTGTAAGCCTGTGCAGAGGAGGGTTTAGCCTATACTGTTTGAACACAGAAATACAAGTCATCCAAATTGCTTCAGCTGTTCCTGCTGAAAATGACATCCTTGTACCACTTTCCTCCACCCACTGAACCCAACTATCAACAGAACAATATTGAAGTGCGAAGTCAGGGGGCCATGTAGTCGAGTTAATATGTACATGTTCAGTTAGATAAGCAAGCATTATGCCCAGGAAACCTAAAAGTATCTTTCATTCCCAAAAAGCAGTGGTAACAAAGAGGATAGTTAGAGGAGAAAAAAGTTATTAATTCATCAGTGGTTGTTGTTCAGAAAGGCTGTGTTTCCTAAGCAGCCAAAGATTTTCCATGCAACTGAAACAAAGAGAAGCAGCATTTCAGAATACGGAACTCAAGCAAAAACACTTCTAAGACTTGCTGAATAGCCAAATAAAGACAAAAGGTCAAGGATAGGCTGGGTCAAGCAATCAGAACTGAGATTTGGGTCCTAAATTGTACACTTTGATACTGTGTTTGCCTAGTGCATACCTAGTGCATACTTGTCTTTGTCTGGATGTGGTCATCTGGTGAGTTTCAGTTCCTTGATACTATCTGGGAGGCCTGATGGTTGGTTTCCTGAGAAAAGAACTCAAATAAGACAAATGCAACTTTCTTAAGTTCATCACACAAGATGTTTTATCATACAAGATGTCCACCTTCTTCCATTAATGGCATTCTCAAAACCACAGTTTAGCAGGTTTTGTTGTACTCTAAAAGCCTGCATGTGGAATATGTTGTTTTATTAAGACTTGACTTTGGAGGGTGGAGGAGGTCAAAAGAAAGTGAGTTCAGTTTCCAGGACAAGGCTGGATGGAAGAGTTTCTCACTTGAAAGTCGCAAAGGAAGAATCTCTGACTCGACCACCAAAGCCTTACCCAGTGAATTAATGTCATGGCCTGAGGAGGCCAACGCCAGTGAACTAGCCATCTCTCACATGTTGGTGATCCAGATAGTTCCATCCATCACACCATATATTTGCTCCAGAGAACTGTTTGGCAACTCTTTGTTGTACAGTTGGGCATCCCTCTGCCAAAAAACAACATGAAGTTGACTCCGTAATCCCATTCAGATTGCAGAGGCACTGGCTACACTCATCAGATGTGTGTGAGCAGGTTAGCCATGACTGGTTTGGATCCCTGAAAAATGCCAGTAATGACAATAGTAAGAATAGTAGCAGCAAATATTTATTTGGCATTTATTAGATGTCAGGCACTGTTCTAAGTACTTTCATATATTAACCTCTCTGGGCCTCACTTATCTCATATGTAAAATGAGACTGATAATAGTACCTGTGCCCTTGAGTTATTATAAGAAGTAAATGGGTTCTAAAATGTGCCCTGTTTAATACCTTTCTCAGGTCCATCATATGGGGCCTGGGGGTGTTACTGCATTTTTTTTTTTTTTGGAGATGGCGTCTCGCTCTGTCACCCATGCTGGAGTGCAGTGGCACAATCTTGGTTCACTGTAGCCTCCTCCTCCTGGGTTCAAGCAATTCTCCTGCCTCAGCCTCCTGAGTAGCTAGGACTACAGGTGCATGCCACCACAGCCGGCTAATTTTTTGTATTTTAGTAGAGATGAGGTTTCACTATGTTGCCCAGGCTGGTCTTGAACTCCTAAGCTCAGGTAATCAGCCCTCCTCAGCCTCCCAAAGTGCTGGGATTACAGGCATCAGCCACCTTGCCCAGCCGTTATTACATATTAAGAAATCAAGCAGTTTGATTCTAGAATCTGAGCTTTTAGCCACTTGTATTAACCACTTGTCTAACTTCTATAAACCTGATATTTTCATATCTGTCCTACATGCATATGTCAAACACATTTCATTCTAGACAACCCAATAATATGTCTGAGTCATGCTGCCTTGTTCTCCTGCCTCTCTTGTCAACTGACATCCCCACTTCCTTTATCTGGAGGAGTCACCCTCCAAGGTTATGCTTTTCAAATAAAAACAACCAACCCAGAGATCACAGCCCCAAATCACCTCTCTTACTGGGCTTTCACACTCCAAGCCACTACACCCCTCCCCTAATTACCCTATGGCCAAATACCAGACAGGTAGGGATAGCCTCTATCCCTCAGAGCCCATTGAAATTATTAAACTAGCCAATCCTAAGTCACCTAAGCTTTTCCCAATGAAAACACAACAAAGGCTCTTACCCACAATTCTCCCCTCTTCCTCTGCCTCCTGACTCACCCCAGGTGGGGCCCTCATGGTGTGGCATGTCCCCTACTCTTGGAAACTGCGTGATAAACCATCTTTTCAATGGCAATTGCCTCCTACTCCGTTGGCCTTACTATATCTCAAATTTTCTATCGATACACATGTTGAAAAATATCACTGTACCCAGCAAATAAGTCCCTATGAATCAGACCAAGAATGCCTGCTGTGTACTCAGTTCAATTCATCTCTGAAGCTTTTCTTGCTTCCTGTGATTATGGAGTGGAATGCCAAAGAAACTACTTTTGTATGAGAAGAGCCTGGGGATACTTCCCTAAATAGAGGTATACGATCCTTGGCCTCATCTTGTAATGGTGTTTCCTTCTCAGTCCCTGTTTTTAAATACAGTACTACTAAGGTTGCTGTACATCTTCAAAATATATAAAGATATACAACATGTAAACATGCCTGTTATAGGAGAAGAAACTATTAAAATTTGGAGATCTCCCACTGGATATATTTGGGTTCTTCTTGCTTGATACTTACCTGGATGGGTAGATATGAATCTAAAAACTAGAGGGAAAAACCTGTTCCTTGGTATCCTACATAAGGCAAAGGAAAGTTATGATCGAATACATGAAAAGCCTAAGGAGGGTATTAAACAGGGCCAGAATGTTACTCCAACCTTCTGCTAGCATAACCATCGGACAGCCCCCACAAAGGCTGGGTCTCCACAATGGGCTGCAGACAAAATCCCCAGAGTAGATGCCAATCTGCAAGCCAGCTCGAAATCCCAGAAGTGCTTGAGTCATCTTCTGAATTCAGAAGAACTAGTTGTATAAGGAATTATCTGACAGGACAGGTAATATATGAAGATAATGTGACGTGGTATTTGATAGGAAACAAAACCTGAATAAAATCCTTTGGCTACTCTCTGACTCTAGAAGTCTTCAAATGTACATCTTATAATCAGAAGAATCAAAGTACAGTCGTGCCTAAGGAGGGAGGTCCTCCTTGTGTTGCCAGTCATTGAGACAGCCTACCCGTGGATACCTGGTACAGAATGACACACGAGCAAATTTTAAAATCATAGTATCACTTCAAGGCAATTTGCTAAAATGAAACATTGAGACCCCACCACATCTAACTCGCTTCCTCATTTAAGTAAATTGTATTCATGAGAAAATGCTTTATTTGCATCAATGGCATATGCATTGGATGCCAGATTTATCTCAATTCAAATACGCATTTTAACGTTGTAAACATATGGTTACAATTTCTGTGGAGCTGTTTAGGAACTTTTTATGGATCACATCCTTAGTCATGACATCCCAGCCAGGTTCAGAGATTTTTTTTAACTGCTGCAAAGCTATTTACTTCCTAAAGGCTCATTTATAACAGGAATTGGCTTTGGAAGTGTTTATATGCTCTTTGGTGTTGTCTATAATTACTTTCTCAGCTGAAGTGGTAGTAAGGAGGGAGTTCTAGATGGAGAAAGGAGATGAGAAAAGGCTGAATAAATAAATAAAAGTGTCTTATGGGGAATCTCTTTCATCTCTCTGGTCTTGTAATTTTCTTTTTGTCCCTCCACAACTATAATTGAAAAAAATGAATGCCCAAGTTCTGCCACAGATATTAAAAGGAACATGGCTGGGTTTTGTTACGTGGGTGTCCTAGGCTTAAGGTTCATATAACCGCTATGTAAAGGGCAGTGTCCAGAGAGGTGATTGGAAACAGTGATAACTGAGTTTCATCTCCATGGTCATTTAGACACACGAGAAAACTGTTTCACTTTACCCGAGAGAATATGAAAAACAGCTTTTTCAGCCTTCCATTATGTGTATGCTGTATAAACGAGTTCAAGACAGGGTACTTGAAAGTAAAATTGCTATTCTGAGGTTACTGAGATAACACTCAAAACTATAGGATGCACCTTCATGAGGAAAAGCTTTGTGTAATCCAGAAACTCTGAGCTGTGCACTCTGAGATCTGTGACAGACTTAAAGTGATATTTGGCTAAAAATTCACCAAACTTGAAATCAGTGAAGACTTCCGAGACAGTGGTAGTCCTTTCTTTCTCTCCTGCTTGCTTGCTTGCTTTCCTTCCTTTACTTCTTTCTCTTCTCAGATTATTCCATTGTGCCTGACAGAGCTCAGATTGCTCACTCCTCTCACTACATTTGCCAACCTACTGGACTGCTTCTACCTCCAAGGAGAAGAAACACAGTGAGGAGTACAGAACAGCAAGCGGCAGACAGGAACCACTAGGCAGCAATCTCTGATGACACGCTGCATTAAAATGTGGCTTCCGCTTACAATAATCATACAGCACCTTTTCATTCATTCATCTGTGATGCTTATAAAGGTATGATTAACATTTTTAATGAGGCAACTTTTTATATATTGTATATAAACATATATATTACTATAGAGGATTTTTAGGTATGTTTGTGAATTTTAAAAGCAAACTTCTGAACAATGGATATAATACTCTACCCTTTTTTTTAAGGCTGTATACACACGTTTTGTGTGTATCAACTATCAGTGGAAGAATACCCAAGAAACTGATAATATGGCTGCATCAGGGAAAGAGAACTGGGCAACCCATGGTCAGAGATGGGAGCGAGGCTTACTTTTCAGGGCATGCCATTTTTCCTGTTTATCACATACATATATATTCATAAACCAGAAATTAATAAAATATACATACAAATAAAACAATAATTCATATAGTCCAGTTTCAGAACAGTATCATCTCCAAAAAAAACACACAGCAGACAGAAAAAGTAATTTTGTAAAAACTCAAGTGTTTTATTTGCATTTCTTGAATACCTGAAGGAGGCTTGTTTCTCTGTTTCAATTCTCTTCACATCATAGTTGTCTTTATCCCTAGAGCCTTTATCCCCTTTCTCTCAAAATTCTCTACAAAACTCCACTCCCAAGCCTAGAGCCCTGCACCTCTTACCCTTTCCCTCCTTCTCTTTTCTCCAGATTTTGTGTGATATATACCCAATAAGATGGACTGTGAACACAGGATCCCACTCACAGGGCAGACAGGGGAGAAAACTGACAAGCCCAGAAACCTATTTAATGGGGCAGGGAATGGAATGGCAGAGGCACAGCTGACTGGTTAACTTTTAATCCCATTTCACAATGTTTATTGACCAATCAGGAGAATTTGAGAACTGCAGCACTGGAAAGCTGGAGTCAGGATACCTGGTCACAGCCTGCATCGTCTTCCCATGAGGTCTGGACTTGCCAGTAGTGTGTCTGGGTAAAGAACCAGGAGAGCCTTGTATTCATAAATATGCCCTTAAATGCTACACATCAAAAATGGTAAGACATAAACATACATATTTATGTTTCTATATTATGACATTGTAATGTATAACAAGAAATGTATATTTTGGCCTTCATCTCCAGTTCCCAAAACAGAGCTCCTAACCCTTTGTAATTCGCTGAGTGACAGGAGTACTAGATACATCTTTTGTTCTAATATTTGGCCTTTGACCCGGGTTCCCGACATAATGCTCGTAACCCCTTGGAATTTCCTGGGAGACAGGACCATCATTTGTAAATGAGATGATTCTCTTGGTGGAGTCCTGGATGGGGAGGGGTGCTGATCACCAGAAGAACCAAGCCATGTTTAGAAGTTTGGAGCTTTCAGCCCCACCCCCAATCCTTTAGAAAGGGGGAGAAGCTGAAGAATGAATTAATAATCAATCATGCCTACATGATGAAGCCTCCAAATGAGACAGGAGAGTTCTCTGACCCCTTTGCGGGACTTGTGACAGGAGTGTGGCTCACTTACTTGGCCACCGCCCTGCTCAAAACCCCTGTGGGAGTGGGAGCAGGCAGGCCAGCAGATGCTGAGGCTGAGCAAGCACTTTTTGGCTCCGGCCTCCCAGCAGCATCTAGGGGTGTGTTACAATTAATTCTCTTTTAGCACTTGCCATCCACAGATGGCTAAGTGTGAACAGCACAGTGGAGAGTGAGTGTGACAGCCTTTTACACCCTGACCTCTTGGCACTCCGGCTCTTGTTCAGCATCCAGGAAGAATCCGGTCACAGGAACAGTTTGAAAGGTGATGAATGTGGAGGATTTTATTAAGTGGTGGAAGTGGCTCTCAGCGGAAGGGGAGCTGCAAAGGGGACTGTGTGGGAAGAAAGTGGTCTTTCCCTGAAGCCCAGACATCTCTGGCCAGTCTCCTCTCTGAAGTTATACCTTCAGAAGTTACGTAGTGTCTCTCCCTAGTCTCGCACGTTCAGTTGCTTCTTCTCCTCTCAATATTCAGCTGCTTGTCTCTTCGCCAGCTGAGGTCTGGGGTTTATATGGGCACAGGATGGGGGGCAGGGAGGGCCCAAAACACAACATTTGGGCAGGAAAACAAGGATAACTGTTCTCATCTAGGGCTGCAGTTTCCAGATTTGAGGATGTGGCCTTTGCCAGGAAATCCCCTTTTCTACACAATATTTCGCTGCCTCCTGTCCATATCACAAAGAAATCCTGAAGTATGGGGTTCAAAGAGCCTCTGGGGTGGTAAATAAGAAGGCACTCATGTGCTGGGAGGGTGGTGCATCCCAGCTCCACAGGGAGGAAAGTTGCTGTGCTCAGGACCCTTTCAAACCTCATCCTGTGTGACTCTTAACTATCCCTTATCACATCCTTGATTAAGTAATAAGCCAGTAAATGCAAGTGTTTCCCAGAGTTCTGTGAGTCACTGATGCAAATGATCAATCCCAAGGAGAGGGTTGTAAGATCCCTCCCCCAGTTTATAGCCAATTGGTCAGAAATTACCAATGGCCTGGGCTTGTGACTGGCATCTGAAATGGGGGGCAGTCTTGTGGGACTGACCCCTTAACGTGTGGGATCTGACTCTAAACTCCAAGTAGATACTGTCAGAATTGAATTGAATTATAGGACATCCAGTAGGTGTCTGCTGGAGAACTGCTCAGGATACTGAAAAAAAACCCCACACATTTAGGTCACCAAAGTGCTCTGTGTTGTGCTGAGCATTTAGAACAGCAAGAGAAAACAGACTTTTGCTTCATTTGGTTTTTTCCCCTGTTATACACACACACGTATGACATATATAAGCCTCAAGTATAAAGAGACAGTGTTGCAACTGAAAATTATGCTTCTCAGATCTGGGAAGACTCACTTTATGTGGACAACATCACTGTTAGCCACATATCCTCCCACTGGGGGCTGTATGGTCTGGGGAAGCTGGGTTGAGAAACGGAGTGTATGCTCTGATTCTGTGTAGCCTGACCTTCCCTCTGCTAATTTTTGTATCCTTTATTGAATAAATTGGTAATATGATTTAGTTTAGACTGTGTATAGGCAGGTGTGTGTGCCAATATGAGGCCCACCTGAAACACTGCACATGAAGAAAGAAGGTGACCATCACAAAGTCAATGAAAGTTAAAAATATATATATATCAAACCAAGATGGCGCCATTGTAATCCAGCCTAAACGACAGAGTGAGACTCCATCTCAAAAAAAAAATTTTTAATAAAAATAAGATAAAAAATATATTTATAAGTAATGGACTCTTGTAGAAAGTTTAGAGGAAACATAAAAATTAAAGGAAGATAAAAACCAGTCATACAACCAACTTTAGATAACCACTATT
Source organism: Cacajao melanocephalus (assembly GCA_963573385.1). Taxonomy (NCBI): domain Eukaryota; kingdom Metazoa; phylum Chordata; class Mammalia; order Primates; family Pitheciidae; genus Cacajao; species Cacajao melanocephalus. Next base: position 23,012 of record CAUYLG010054935.1, read on the forward strand.
TATTACTTGACATATTTCTTCCTACTTTTGATTCCGTGTGTGTATCTCTGTAAATACATGCGAAATTTAAATCATACTAGAAATAGCTTTGTAACCTGTTAATTTCACTAAACATAATATTCTCAACCTTTCCTATATCATTAAATATGTTTTGAAAACACCTTTAATCAGTTCCCTTTTGGATATTTAAGTTAATTCCAATATTTTGTTAGAATAAAACATCCATTGATGAATATTTTATCTTCATATATAATTCTTTACTCACAGCTCTGAATATTTATGTAGAACAAATTTCTAGAGGGAATTATTGACTCAAAAGGTATGAACATTTTTGGTGCTTTCATCTCTATTGCCAGATTACTCCCAAAAACTTGCTGACCTGATTTTTAATAACATCAGCAACTTTCCTTTTGGTACCAGAATGAAGATTTTGCTAGTCTTTCACTAAGAATGAATGAACAATTATAATTTTTTAATTTTTCACCAATGTGAAAGGCAACACTTTATGTTTGTTTTGTAAAAATTTGCACTTCTTTTACACCTTGTGTAAGTATTGTATTCCAGTATTTGTGGCCACTGTAATTCTTGTTTTGTGGCTTTGTTCATTCCTGCCCTTTGCACATTGTCTTCTTGGGGTATTCACCATTTTATACACTGATTTGTAAAATCACTTTATATTAATCCCATGCTGCTTGTTGAATCTTCTTCCTAGTTTATTTCATTCATATTAGTTATGAGAATTGCTTCTGGATAGATGGAACTTTTCTGTTTTTTCTTTCGTTTAGAGATCTCAATCAGCACCCACCTGTCCCCCCTTTCTTTTGAGTGAATCTGCAGTCCATGGCTCCTGCTACCAAGCACCGGTGCTTTACACTAATGACACTCCTTCCTTACAGGTCACAACTGGTGAATGAGGGGCATGCAACTGGCCCAAGGACAGCTTCTCCATAACCTGACCTGCAGCCTGTACCTATCGCACAGCCTAACGTACTAGCAGAGATGTTGTTGCACGTGGAACTAAATTTCTGTCTCTCACAGCTGGCAGTAGGGCAAGATCAGAAAGGAATAGATTCCATGAAGAAGAGTTGGCAAGCCAAAGGAATGTGCAAGCAGAGGGTGGCATGATGAGAAACAAGCAGAGGAAACAAGCGAACACAGAGAGGATAAAGGATATATGTAAGGGTAGAGGCAGTCCTGAGAGAAACTCCACAAACCCTAACAGGGAGATGGAGAAATCAAAGTGGGGTCTTTATCTGCTTTGGTCCTTTGGAAGTTTATATTTCCAAGATGAGGCCTTGTGTAAGCATATGATTCAAGCCCATGACTTGAATTTGAGATGGCTTTTTATTTCCCCCTTGCATACAAAACAATCACTCTAGAACAGTGGTTCCAAGCCAGTGGTGATATTACCCCCTAGGGAAACTTTGACAACATCTGGAAACATTTTTGGTGTCGTGACTGAGACGCTTGCTATTAGCAGATGCCAGGAATGATGCTAAACATTCTACAATGCTCAGGCCCCACAACAAAGAATGACTTATCCCAAAATAGGAAGAGTTGAGAAACTCTGTTTTAGAACAACTGTTCAGATTTTTTTTATGGTTTTTCCTCTTTGCATTTGTGCTGAGAAAGTCTTTCCCTACTCTGTGATAAGACAAATACAGTTAAGTCCTCACTTAACATCCCTTGATGGGTTCTTGGAAACTGTGACTTTAAGTGAAACAACATATGACAAAACCAATTTTACCATAGGCTAATTGATATAAACAAAAGTTCAGTTCCTATGGTCTATTTCTGGTCACGAAAACATCACCAAACTTCTAAGACCCAAAACACTTCTAATACTAAACATTAAAATACATGTGAGCCATACATGTATTTAAGAAAGATTAATTTTTTTTAAAAAAAAGTAAGATAATTATTTACCCACTTATGAGGGTTTTGAGTGGCTGAAGCCTATTCCAGGAGCTCAGGATGCAAGGCAGGAACCTACCCTGGGCAGGACGCCATTCCATCGCAGGGCACACTCACACACAGTCACACTCGCTCAGGCTGGGACCACGGAGACATGCCAGTGAATCTAATATTCACATCTTTGGGATGTGGGAGGAAACAAGAGTATCTGGAGAAAACCCGGAAGACAGGGGGAGAATGGTAAACTCCACACAGATAATGGCTTCAGCCAGGAATTGATTTTTTATTTCATCAGCATTATAACAAAATGACTATTCAAGAGCATGCTGTATTGACCTATATTATCTTCTATTTCTATAATTTTTAATGTTTATTTTTCTTTAAAATTTCTAGTAACAAAAAAGCCTTGTTAATAGCCAGGAGATCAGGAAACTAAACTTACAAAACAGGTCACAATGTCTTCGTGCCTATGATTAGCACATATTACCAGAAGGCAGTGTGGCAGAGTCTCATCACTTTCCTGATTAAATCTATTCTTCTGTGAAGGTGAACTGGAGAGTGTGAAACTCTATATTCCTCCTAAGTGGAGAGGCAAATGCTAGTAAGTTCTGTAGCATTGTACTAAAAATATAGAACCTACTTGCTACAAAGTTGGTGACATATGCGATGCTATATTCACTACAATAACCAGATGTTCAAAGCTGAAACATTGGGGTAGGCTTAAGATGGTGGTATTCATGGAATTGGTGTCAGTACACTGGTCATCAGGATTACTGGGCAGAAGTCTCTTATTCCATGGAATTTTTAGAGAGGACACAAAAGGGTGAAACTAGGATACTCTGAAATAATGCCATGAAGAGGGGAGTGGAATGTACATAAGCTTTGGTAAAAGTTTACTCTTTTGGCTGGGCCCGGTGGCCCACGCCTGCAATCCTACCACTCTGGGAGGCCGAGGTGGGTGCATCACCTGAGCTCAGGAGTTCAAGACCAGCCTGGCCAACATGATGGAACCCTGTCTCTACTAAAAATACATAAATTAGCCTGGCATGGTGGTGTGCCTCTGTAATCCCAGCTACTCAGGGGGCTGAGGCAGGAGAACCGCTTGAACCCAAGAGGCGGAAGATTGCAGTGAGCTGAGATTGCGCCTCTGCACTGTAGCCTAGGCAAAAGAGCGAGATTCCATCTCAAAAAAAAAAGTTTACTCTTTTGAGCTGGTCTTCAGATGTCACATCCTCTGCTCCTTTCTTGTTGCCAACATTACAGGCTCCATAAAGTTTCCCAAGATTCTGCAGGGCAGATGGCTTCCATCCTCACATCACCGAAACAATCCATATCCCACAGTAAGTAAGAAGCATGATTGAGAAAACAGATGCAGTGAGGCTGCCAATGCAAAATATGCCTCTCAATTTAGAATTATTTGTCCTGGGAAGAGTTCTCATCTGGAAATTTGGTTGGTAGCTTATAACAGACTGTACACACATTAGCCTTGCTCTTCCAGATTCTCTTCTCTGCATCTACTCTGAATCAAAGCTTAAATCATTTTATCTTTCACTGATCTAGAAAGTGGGAAAAAAATAAGGCAATTTCTGCCCAGTTATTTCAGCCTCCATCCCCATTGCAATATAAACTGCAACCTAAGCAGTTCTCTGAAATCTCAAATAGCAGCATTTTTCTGGTCTGCACTTGCCAACGAATTATCACCATGACTCTATTAGGACTTCTATCTCCTTTCTCCTGCCCCTTAGAACTCTGCATTCTTGTGTTCAATCCTTCTTGTGTGCACTCCTTCCTTGAACACCAATACCTTTAAGCCTAAACACACTCACTTCCCTGGTACCTAAGAGCTGCATTAACATGCATAAGCCTGGCTATATACAAAATATCCACAAGAAGAAAAGTGAATAACTGGCATATGGAATACAACATTTTTTACACAAATAGTAACTACCAATGCCATAATTGGCAACTGTGCCTCTAAACAAAAAATAAGTGGAAGAAAAGAAGATTAAAGCCCACCCTAGGGAGAGAGATCCAAGATGGCTGATTAACAACAGCTCAGTATTGTAGCTCCCAGTGAAAGCGCAGAGAGCAAGTGGACGCCGCGCTTTCAGACGAATTTTTGTTGCCCACAGACTGGGAGATTCCCGGTGGAGGAGCCACACGGGTCACCAGCGCGACTTTTTCGGCCAGCGCGGCTATTTTGCCGGCGCCCCGGCGCGGCGCTTCTCAGCGCGGAGTATACCGGATGGGGTGCCCTTTGAGTCCACCTTGGCTGGTCCCATCCCCACAAAGAGAACAGCAATTGGAGGCGCTGAGGACTGAGAGTTTCACAGTAAGCACAGCTGAACCGGGAAGGTCCAGCTGTGCGGGGAAGGGGCATCTGCCAAAGGAAAACTAAGAAACAGAAAAAACTTCATCACCGGGCGGAGAGATCCAAAATGGCCGATTAACAACAGCTCAGG
>CAUYLG010054937.1:0-47212 GCA_963573385.1 Cacajao melanocephalus
CCCACCACCCCCACCTCCCCCACCACCCCCACTACCGTCACCACCCCCACCACCCCCACTACCGTCACCACCCCCACCCCCCCACCTCCCCCACCACCCCCACTGTGGCCTCCCTTCCCTGCAATTCCTGCCCCCACAGCAGGCAGACCCAGGGCCCAGGACCCTGCCCCTCCTCCGGGGCCACCCTGCTGGGCACACCTGCTCTCTCCACCCCCCGCCAAGTCTGCCCTGCTTCTCACTCGGTTGGGGTCCCCTGAGCACGGGCTTCACCTGTGTTCCTGTGCCCTAAGGCCCCTGAGGGCAGGAGTGTGACTTGGCCTCCCCAGCTGGTGCCTGGTGGGAGATGCTCAGTGGAACATCTGTGTGAAGGAGAGGCTGGGACAGGGGCCTCGGGAGGGCTGGGGGAGAGTGAGGCCGGAGTCTGAGAGAGGAGCAGGGAGGCAGGAGCCCTCACCCAGCCCTGGGCCTCGGTGCTGTGGCTCACCATCCAGCTGGCATTTGCTGAACACCTACTGCACGCCAGCCCTGAACTTGTTCTCGGTGGATGGCTATGATCTCTGCTTTGCAGATGTGGGTGCTGGGGCCTGGAGAGGAGGGGGGACTCTCCAGGGCTCTCTGAGGCAAAGCAGGGGGCTCTGGAACCCAGATCCGCAAGCACTAGGCTCCCCCGCCTGGCATGGAACTTCTTCAGCACTGAGCATGCCCAGGTCCCAATCCCCAGGGCGGAGGCCCGGCCGACAGCCAGTGCCAGCCAGGCATCCCAGGGGGCTTCGGAGCCCGAGGGTCCCTCCAGCTCCCCTCCTCCTTCGGACACAGGCTCCCACTGCCTGCTGCTTTCTCCGGGGAGTGCCTGAGCTTCTGCCAGGATTAGGCGTTTGAAAGGGTGCGTGCTCAGGGTCCCAATATGCAGCCATCAATACGGCTCTCCACCACTCCTCAGATCTCCCCAAGCCTGATCGAATTTCCTTCCGCCCCGAGCCGGTCACTCCTGAGGACTTTCAGATTTCAGAGTTGGGCCAGGTTTGAGGCAGCAGAGCACGAAAAAGGAGGTGTCATCTCCCTCCTGCTCCCTGACGTCAGAGCTGCCCAAATGCCATGAGGGACAGGTCCCGAGGGCTCCAAGCATCGGCAAACGCTCACCCGGCAGACGCCTGGGGTCAGACAGGGCACCTGGGCAGTTCCAAGCGACTGAAATCGGGCTGCTTCGTAATGAAACTGGCAGCTCGCCGGCACCACATCAGACTCTGACACAGATGGAGGCTGGCCGGGCCACGGGAGCTGCCTCGGAGAATAAGCAGGAAAAGGCTTGTTAAACAGAAAGAGGGCCTGGGAGGGCCGGGGAGGCCAGCCGGGACGGATTGTCAGCAGATCCTGTAAATACTCCAGGCAGCTCTGGCCTGGACCTGCGTGGTACTTATTTCAAAGCAATTTAACCGATGGGATTCCCGACTCCCAAATCAAGAATGTTATTAAAATGAAGAACAGAGGCAGCCCGGCGGCTCATTGGTACCCAAGTCACACCCCGCCGGCTGTGGGCTCCTTGTCTTCCCCTGAGCGGCCGCTCGGACTCTGGTTTCCCAGCACCCCGACCCCCGCCCAGGCTTGTTTTGGGACGGGGAGCTTGTTAAGGGACAGGGCTCTGGAGGCCAAGGCTGGGGTATTTCGGGGGTGCTCTTGGTCCTTAAAAACTGGAGGCTAGGCTTTTGTTCAGTTTTGTTTTGACCTGGAAAAAGATATTAGGACCCTGTTCCCCCCCACCCCCCACTTTATTTGACCATTGGGGAAACTGAAGCCCAGAGCAAAGTGCTGGAGGTGGACCCCAAAGCTGGCTTTCCTCCACCCCACCCCATCCCACCGAAATTCCTTTTTTTTTTTTTTTTTGAGACAGAGTTTTGCTCTGTCACCCAGGCTGGAGTGCAGTGGCACGGTCTCAGCTCACTGCAACCTCCATCGCTCGGGTTCAAACAATTCTGCCTCAGCCTCTTGAGTAGCTGGGATTACAGGCGTGCACCACCAAGACTGGCTAATTTTTGTATTTTTAGTAGGAACGAGGTTTCACCATCTTGGCCAGCTGGTCTCGAACTCCTGACCTTAGGTGATTCACCAGCCTCGGCCTCCCAAAGTGCTGGGATTACAGGTGTGAGCCACCGTGCTCGGCCCACAACCACACCCCTCTTTTTTTTTAAGAGAGTCTTGCTCTGTCGTGCAGGCTGGAGTACGGTGGCGTGGTCACAGCTCACTGCGGCCTCAGCCTCCTGGGCTCAAGGGATCCTCCTGCTTCAACCTCTCAAGTAGCTGGGATTATAAGTGCCCGGCAGCACACATGGCGTCTTTTTAAAAATTTTTTGTAGAGACGGGTCCCATTATATTGTCTTGAACTCTTGTGCTCAAGCGATGCTCCTGCCTCAGCCTCCCAAAGTACTGGGATTCCAGGTGTGAGCTGCCTGGCCTGGACTTCTTGCAGAGCTGTTTCAGGGACCTGTGGCCATTTGGTCAATCCCACCTCAAGTTCTGGAGCCCCTGCTGTGTTCTAGGCTCGGGGCCAGGGGCTGTTGTGGGAAGTGGGCGGCTGGCTGGTCGGGAGCAGGGTGAGGGGAGTCTCCGGGCGGGATGGGCTCACTTGGGCTGTGAGTCCTGGGATGGTCGGGGCCAACGCTCCATCCCCCTTTTCCTTTGCAGGTGTTTCAGCGCCGGGAGGACGGCTCCGTGAACTTTTTCCGGGGCTGGGACGCCTACCGAGAAGGCTTCGGCAGGCTCACCGGGGAGCACTGGCTAGGTGAGCCCCACCCCCGCCCCGCCCGGCCCCGGTGGGCCTCTGCCCCGTGCCTTCCGGACACAGCTGGGTCCCAGCTGCTCCCTGGATGGGTTTGGGCTGGGTTTCCCTGGCCTCGGCATGTCTGAGCCAGCTCACACGTGTCCCGCATGACGGCGACAGGCATGAGGAAGGAATGAGGCCAGACAGTGATCGGCGTGGGTGGGCTCTGTGTACGTGGCTCGTGAAGGCGGAGGGTCCCACACACCCTTGGAGGCCGGCTCCCGCCGGGGTCACCAGGATCTGCTGGCTGTCCTGAGTCAGGCGAGCTTGGGCCGGTGCTTGTCAGTGTGCCAGGCCCAGGGAGGACAGAGTAGGCCCCACACTGCCCTGCCCTAGGGTGCCAGGGACACCCAGCATGTAACTCCCAGGAGCGGCCAGTGGTGCTCCCAGCTAGGGTTCCTGCTTGGGTCTGCGGCACCCCCACGCCTTCCCACTGCTGGACACAACCCCTACCTGGCGCAAAGTAGGGGCCCAGAAGGTCCTGTCAGGATTATTATTTACCTTCAAATTCACTCCGTATTTTTTTTTTTTTTTTTTGAGAGGGAGTTTTTGCTCTTGTTGCCCAGGCTGGAGTGCAATGGCGTGATCTCTGCTCACCGCAACCTCTGCCTTCTGGGTTCAAGTGATTCTCCTGCCTCAGCCTCCCGAGTAGCTGGGATTGCAGGCATGTGCCACCACGCCTGGCTAATTTTGTATTTTTGGTAGAGATGGGGTTTCGCCACATTGGTCAGGTTGGTCTCGAACTCCCAACCTCAGGTGATCCACCTGCCTCGGCCTCCCAAAGTGCTGGGATTACAGGCGTGAGCCATGGTGCTGGGCCTTCACTGAGTACTTTAAATTTTTGAAAGTCCTTAAAATTTTACTATCTAAACAAAATATTCTAAACAAAACTTCATTTATCTACACAAAATATCATTTATCTACACAAAATATCCTAAAAGAATCACAAGTTTGAGGTCCTATCTACTTACATATTTGGGAGGTGGCTGTGGCTTGAAGTAAGGTGTGTTTTTCTGGTTGTTCTTGAGATATGATTTACAAACAACAAAGTTCCCGATTTGGAAGCGCATGACCCCATGGTTTTTAGTGTATTCAGCATTGTGCAACCATCACCACTAGGTCCAGAGTGCGTTCTTCACTCCAGAAAGAAACCCTGTGCCCCGGGACATCACTCCCTTGCATGTTTTGAACATACGTGGAACACACAGGCACTGGGGGACGTGTGCCTTTGTGTCATCTGGGCGGCCTCGCATGCCCCATGGTGTCCTCCTGCACTTACACCCCCGGGGTGCAGACATCCATGGAGTCCCCCACTCTGGGGCAGAGCTGAGGGGGGCCTTGGGTGGGAGGGAGAGGGTGAGATGGATGAGGACATCCACGGAGCTCCCCTGTTCAGGGCAGAGCTGAGGGGGCCTTGGGTGGGAGGGAGAGGGTGAGATGGACGAGGACATCCACGGAGCTCCCCTGTTCAGGGCAGAGCTGAGGGGGCCTTGGGCAAGAAGGAAGAGGGTGAGAAAGGTGTGCGCCAGTGTGGCTGGAAGGAAGCACCGCCTGAGAGGCTGAGGGTGCAGTCTGGGCACCAGCCGGGGTCACAAGGGCCCCAGGCCTATAAGGATGTTCAGTGACACCCCTGGGAGACGGGGGCAGGGGCCCCAAAGGCAGGGTTGGGGCAGCGAGGCAGGGCCACTCCTCTGTGTGCATAGAGGCCCCTGGCAAGATCCACCACCCACGCGTGCCCCCTCCTCACCCGAGCCCGCAAGGGCAGGGTCCTTCCCCACCTGCCTGCTGAGCCCTGTTGCCCGAGAGATGCCAACAGCAGGGAAGGTCACACCCCGAGTGGACTTCATGCCCACACCCCACGCTGACTACCCACCCACTGAGCACCCAGCTACATGTTTCCCCTTGACCGACCACCCCCAAAACCTCAGCCCACCTAGGTGGGGGCCCTGCTGTCGTCCCCTCCTTTTAGAGATGAGGAAATTGAGGCTCAGGAAAGGGAGGTCCCTGGTCACCAGTGTGCGTGGTCTTGGGGTGTGGGGAGTCCCAGCAGGGTCCACACGCTGGCATCCAACCAAGCTTTCCTCATCCCCTGAACCTGGTGGATGGAAGGAGGGGAGATGGGGAGACCCTGCCTGAGGCCCCTGCATCCCCTCCAGGTGGGGGTAAAGATAAGGACAAGGCAGCAGGGCCGGGGCATGCCTGCGCTACCACCCACCCCCTGGAGCAGCGATGGTGCCCGTGCTCCTGGTATCTTAATTGAAATCTATCAGCTGCAGACGGTGCTCGAGGAAGCATTTAAGCAGGTCCTGATTCCAGTGTCCTGCAGATGAGCCCTGACAGGAATGTCAAAGGCACCGGCCCCTCCTCTGCTGTGCCACCCTCCCCATCCCCTCCACTGAGTGCTTTGTCTTTTCCTATTGAGTCATAGGAGCTCTTTATATATTAAGGTTATTGATCATTTGTCCAATACACACGACAGGTATTAACTCCTGGCCATTTGTGTTTAGTTTTTTCTTTTTTGGGGGTGGTATTATTACTTATTTCCTAGATTTAAGATGTTCATCAGTCAGTTGTTTTCTTCCCGTCTTTCTGGGTTTTAGCCCCTGGTTTCCTTTCCTTCCTAGTTTCATTTTTTTTAAAGTCTCCTGTATTTTTTCTTCTGTTTTTCTTTTTCTTTTTTTGAGACAGACTCTTGCTTTATCGCCCAGGCTGGAGTGCAGTGACGTGATTTCAGCTCACTCCAACCTCTGTCTCCCATGTTCAAGTGATTTTCCTGCCTCAGCCTCCTGAGTAGCTGGGATTACAGGTGCCCGCCACCATGCCCGGGTAATTTTTGTATTTTTAGTAGAGACGAGTTTTCACCATATTGGCCAGGCTGGTCTTGAACTCCTGACTTTGTGATCCACCCGCCTCGGCCTCCCAAGGTGCTGAGAATACAGGCATGAGCCACCACACCCGGCCTTTTCTTCTGCTTTTCTAGTATTGTTTTAGGCTGAGAGCTTTAGTCCAGCTGGAAGTCCACTGGGGCGGCCATGTGACGTTTAGGGTCTTAGTGGTTTCCTGTCTGTTTCAAGCCATCAGCCCTGTCTCTTGCTCTCTGCGATTTAAGCTGGTGAAGGAGTTGGATCTCGGGTCACCGTCCAGGGGCCCAGGGAATGTGGGAAGAACAGCTAACGTGGCTGGGGGCGGTCCTGGAAGGCTGGGGAGAGCTGGGAGAGCTGGAGAAAGCCAGAGAGCAAAGGCAGGGAGGCGAGGGAGGGAGGAGGCGGCGTGGACTGGAGGAAAGGCGAAGAGTAGCCCAGCCCCAGGTCCCCACCTGCCCCTCCCTCGGGCATCCTGCACAGCAGCCCCTGGGACACCACGAAGTGTCACTCAACCCAGAGGAGTGGCTCATGGTGGCCTTTGGGTGACAGCGGCCATTTAGTGGTGGGAAATGGGATCTTCCAGCATCCCAATGGGACAGTCTCCCTCTCACCCTATTCCTGCATCATCTGATTTGTTCTGAGTAAAGTCTGGATAGCAGCAGGGCATCTGGGCCCTTCTGCCTGGGTTCAAATCCCATCAATGCCACTCACCAGCTGTGTGACCCGGGCCAGTTCCTTAACCTCCCTGGGTCTCATTTTCCTCCTCTATAAAATGGGGTAATAGGCACTCCTTCCCCGGGGCCTCAGGAAGCAGCATCAGCACCTGGATCAAGTGTGCAGCAGCCCAGCCCTGCCAGAAGAGCTGCCCAGGGATTCTGTAATTAAATTGGACTCACTCTAATTCCGCTGCATCCGCTCATCTGCGTAAGGTGCTGAGAGCGGAGCTCGGCCCTCGCGAGCGCGTCCAGGTGGCAGCTGTTGTCATGATTCCCTCCCTTCTGCCCTTTCGTGTGTGACGCTCTCCTGGCTCCTCACCTCATCCCTGCGAGAGCCCAGCCGAGCCAAGCCGGGGCCCAGAGCAGGAGAGCGACTCCACCGTGGGAGCAGCAGAGAGGCAGGGAGGGAGGTTGGGACCGGGGCGAGACCTTCCGTGCCCTGGCAGGTCCTTGGGGAAGGAATGAGGCTTGTGGGTCAGCTTTGCTGTGACCCCCTCCACAGCGGTTTCTCCGGGTCCCTGGACCTGGTGGTTGAGACCAAAGGCTTCTGTCCGCACGGGCAGGATGGGGGAGGATCCCCGCAGCCTCCAGCCGGCACACACTGACCCTGGGCCGGCGGGGAGGCGTGGAGCTGGGGAAAGGCAGGCAGGAGGGAGAAGCGGATGAAAGGTCTCTCGCTACTGCTAACTTGTAAATCATTTCATTAAATGCCCTCTTAATCAAGAGGTAATCACACCCCCAGGGAAGCACCTTGAGTGTCTCAGCATGTGTGTGTGTGGTGGGGGAGGCCTGGTGTGAGACCCCAGGGATGGGCAGGGCAGAGCTGAGCTGGGGCGTGACAGCAGGAAGGAGAGAGTGGGATGGGGGCACAGAGCTGGCCCGGGGCAACAGAGATGAGGGCACCGCCTCCTGCCTCCCATCCACTAAGCCAGCGTTGGGTGAGCACCCTTCTGCTGGGCCCCACCCCTGGCGCTGGGGTCAGCAGTGGCTAGGTTGGACACACAGCTCTCATGGGGCTTCTGCACCGGTGGGGAAACTGACAAGACAGGCAGCCAGGACCCTGAAAGATAAATGCTGACGGGGCACATGGGTTGGCAAAGGAGTCCTCAATGCTGACGGGAGGTCCGGCAGCCTTCCGGAAACGAACAGAAGGTAACCAAGTGAGGAGGAGTAGGGACAAGCATCCCTGGCAGAGGGGACAGCACGTGCAAAGGTCCAGAGGCCAGGTTTAGGAAAACACAAACACCAGATCCTAGCTCGCATCTGGCTCTGGCTGGAGTCCAGGTAAGGGGTGCTGTCACCCGCATCTCCTTCTGCCTCCTGCAGTCTTCCCGCCAGCTCAGAGCCCCAGCGTTTGGAAAGCATCACAGCTCCACATAAAGAGAACAGAGAAAACCAAACACACAAACTGTCCATCCTCAAGGGCTTGCCGAGCACAGGCCTGCAGGAAGAAGGAAGCAGCCCAGGGCCGAGTGCCCGCATTTGGTGGTTGTTGCTTTCTGCCACCAACTGCGTGAGCTCAGCTGTCATTCATCATTTCCCCCTGAGGAGTCGCTTCTGATGCCCCTCAGCCTCTCCCACCATTTTCTCCCTGACTTCAGGGCTCAAGAGGATCCACGCCCTGACCACACAGGCCGCCTACGAGCTGCACGTGGACCTGGAGGACTTTGACAATGGCACAGCCTATGCCCGCTATGGGAGCTTCGGTGTGGGCTTGTTCTCTGTAGACCCTGAGGAAGATGGGTACCCGCTCACCGTGGCTGACTATTCCGGCACTGCAGGTGAGGGTCCAGCTGCGGCAGAGATGGGGAAGGGGGGCAGCCTGGGAGGACGAAAGACGGAGGAGGTCCTGCCCGGTCATGCCCTTCGGCCCTCTGGGGTCAGGGTCAAGGCTACTTGCCTCCCCCTCCAAGTCCTACTTGGTCCTCACCCCTCCCTGTAAGGCGAAGCCAGCAGAACCCGGACTGTTTTCCCATTTTGCAGATGAAGAAACTGAGCCCAGAGCCAGCAATCAGGAGACCCAGGGTTCGAGTCTGCCGGGTCTCCAAAATGTGGCTGGACCACCCTGGGCTGGGTTTCCCCTCTCAGGCAGAGGAAGGGGAGGCAGCAGAGGGGAGGGTGGAAAAGCCAAGGGAGGGACAGAGATTGCCTAGACCCAGGGGCAGCCCCAGGCATGCCCGAGGAGGGGCCGCGTGCATACGAGCTGCTTGGATGCACCGGATGTGGAGGGGCAGGTGTGTGTGCATGTGTGCACACCACTGTGTGTGTGAGAATGCGTGTGCACATGTATGCACTCACATCCAGGTTCACGTGCAGTGTCGCGGTGTCCGCTCACAGAGTACCCAAGGATGTACCCGTGCCCCCCGTGCCCATACGCATGTGCACCCCTGTGCAGGTGACTCCCTCCTGAAGCACAGCGGCATGAGGTTCACCACCAAGGACCGTGACAGCGACCACTCAGAGAACAACTGTGCTGCCTTCTACCGCGGCGCCTGGTGGTACCGCAACTGCCACACGTCCAACCTCAACGGGCAGTACCTGCGCGGGGCGCACGCCTCCTATGCCGACGGCGTGGAGTGGTCCTCCTGGACCGGCTGGCAGTACTCACTCAAGTTCTCCGAGATGAAAATCCGGCCGGTCCAGGAGGACCGCTAGACCGGTGCACCTTTTCCTTGGCCCCGCTGGTTCCCCATGGCCCCATCCCCGTCCCCACCTCACTCCTTCGTGAACGTTCTCCACCCACCTGTGCCTGGTGGACCCAATCTCCAGGAAGGAGGGGCCGGGCCATCCCTGACACGAAGCCCCCTGGGCGGGTGAAGTCACATGTCACCTCACCGCCCCCACCCGCTCCATTCGGCAGCTCACTGGTCTCTTGCCTCTGCTGAGACCAGTTAGCTGGGAAACTTGATGACCCCAACTCCTACCTGCCCCCACTGTGGCTCCTGCGCTGTCTGCTGTCCCCAGGCCAGGATGGTGGAGTCTGCTGCACGCCCTGGCTCCAGCAGATGCCCCGGGCAGCCCTCTGTTCTGCCCACCCAAACACTAGGCATTATGGGGACAGAGAGCAGGGGGCAGACAGCACCCCTGGAGCCCTCCTAGCAGATCGTGAAGGAAAGTCAGGCCTCTCTGAGGTCAGGTCTGAGGTCAGTGTCCTCCAGCCCTCCTGATGCCAACCCCACCCCCATTTCCCTAGTGCCCGGAGAACCCACCTCTCCCGCAAGGGCCCCAGCCTGGCTGTGGGCTGGGTGGCCACAACCCACCATACCCTGAGGCCAGGCTGGGGAGCTGCTGCTGGTGGGGACCCACGCCCCAAGGCTGAGGCCAGTTCCCTGGGGGCCACCCACCCTTTGCCCTGGCAGGCCTGGGGTCTCCAGTCCCCTTACCTGCTGTGTCTACCAGCTGCTGTCTGTCTCAAATGAGGCCTAACCCAGCTCCTGGCTATCCTCCTACCCCGGGCAGTGAGCCCCATCCCATTTTCCCTGCCTCTGGAAGGTGGGCAGGGCCTGCACATGGTGCTGGGCTGTGCCAATGGGAGCTCTTGGTTTTCTGGGCTGGGGCCAAGGCAGGGATGGGATGGGGCCTGTGCCACCCCCACCAATATCCCAGAGACTCAAGGGTCTTGAGGCCTCCAGGGAGGGCCTTGGGGGTGGTGACCCCCTCCCTGAGGCCGCTGTCTCCATGGGGAGGCCGACCCCTGCCTGTGACTGTGGCCACTGCCACCTGGACCCAGGCCCAGCAAGTGGTCAAGGGGTAGGGTTGGCCTCACCCAGCAAATGGGGCGGGGAGGAGTGTACCAGGCACCAGACCAGGCACCACCTGGTCAGTTTCTTATTGAATCCTCCCAGCATCCAGCACGCTGTCACCCCTGCTTCTTGTGTGCGCACACAGAGGTGAGACCCGCAGACTCCCAGGACCAGCAGCTGCAAGGGCAGAGGGCTGGAGCCCCGTCCTCTGCTGTCTGCTCAGCAGCCCTGGACACACGTGCACTTGTGTCAGGCAAAGGGTGGGCTTTCCAAGGCCCCGAGAGGCCCGGAGTCAGCCTTGGGGATCTGCCCAGCAGCCCCTCCTCGGGCAGGAGGGGAGGGGGCTTCCTCCAAAGGACACCCGATGGCAGGTGCCTGGGGGTGTGGGTTCCATTCTCCCTTCCCCTCCCTCCGAAGTTTATGCTTAAAAAACAATAAATCTGACTTGGCACCACTAGGGGGGTGGCGGGAGAGGCCGTGTGACCTGACCGTCCATTCCAGTGCCACCGGGTCATCCGCATGCGCAGATGCCTGCAGCGCTTCTCTCTCATGGGCCCGGCGTGCCCTGCATGCTGGACAGGACCGAGTCCCTGCCCTCTGCAGCTGCAGCCAAGAATCAGGCGACGGCAGCACAGTGTGGCTGGGGTGGTAGACAGAGCAGCCCAGGTGCGGGGCCACGAGGGGCAAGATGTGAGCAAAACCACCACGGGAGACTCCAAGGGAAGCCCCTCTTCTGCTCCTCTCCCCACCCTCTATAAGCCAAGGGCACCCACCCAGACCGCCTGGGTTGCCAGGGCACCCTGTCACATCACAGGGGCTGGGTGGGACCCGAGTTCTCACCCTGGGATCC
This sequence comes from Cacajao melanocephalus, assembly GCA_963573385.1. Classification (NCBI taxonomy): domain Eukaryota; kingdom Metazoa; phylum Chordata; class Mammalia; order Primates; family Pitheciidae; genus Cacajao; species Cacajao melanocephalus. The sequence goes on from CAUYLG010054937.1 coordinate 10,989, forward strand.
TCCCACCGACAGACCCCAGGCAGGAGCTGCCAGCCTTCTCGTGCCAGGCGCTGCTTCGAAAGTGCCAAGCGCTTTCTGATGTGTCATCAAACAAACTCCCGGGGAGTGTGAAGCTAATGGACTCGCAGCTGTGCGGGTGCAGCAGGAGGCGCTGGGGCCCTCGTGCCAGGCCTTGGCTGCGGAACAGATACACCCCGGCTGGAGCCTGGTGAGGGGTTGGGGGGCAGGTGGAGGTGGTTTTTGGGAGCCTGTGGTCCAGACCCGGGCAGCATCCGTCCTCCGTGGCCAGCTGTACTGGAGACGTCTGTCCCTTCTAGAGCCCCATTACTGCCCGGTTCCAGCACCAGCCCCTGTCCCAGGCCAGTGAGAGCACGCAGCCCCACCAAGCACCTGCTGGATGGGCACAGCCTGGCGTGGTGGGGAGAGCCCAGGCCAGTGCTCCGGCCTCATCCTCCCCGGGGGCACCCTCAAAGGCTGGCACTGGGGAAAAACGGTCCCTGTGCACCTGCCCTGGGCCACAGCCTCTCGCCCTAGCCCTGCAGAGCCTGCAGTCTGGTACCAGTGCCAATGGCTGTCACCTGAGAGGGAAGGATGGGGATGCCGGGAGAGCCCTGGGCCAGGGACAGCTCGAGACCTGAGGGCTGAGTGACCAGGCCCAGGGTAGTCTGTGCACAGGGACACTGGGGACCCACAGGACCCAAACCCTGTCCCCCGGGGCCCGATTTGAGGGTGAATGGCCGTGGCCCTCCATCCCACAATGCCGCCTGACTGAACCTCTTCCTGCTTCTCCGCTTGAGACTAAGCTGAGTGGGAAGGGTCTCTACGTGGCCACAGGGGACCCGGAGGCAGTGCGCCTGCGCGTCACCTCTCCACATGCACGGTAGGGTCTACGGGTCAGCCAGTGGCCTTCCTCCGTTCTCCTAAACTTTGCACACATCTCGGAGAGTTACACCAAAGGCCACCCAGCTGGCTGCCTGAGCTCCTGAGTCCAGAGGATGGAAGGACCCTTGGTTTCCATGGTGGTGACCTCAGCACATTCAGCTGGAGAGAAGAACAGAGCAGCTGCAACTAAATTGGTTTTATGATACTTGTCTTTGGGACAGACGGTGTATCGCCAGTGCCCACCTCCTCCTGGTCCCCTTACCCTTCCTGCCACCGGTCCTCATTCACACAGGACTCTGGCTAGGGCCGGAGCCCTGGAAGCTGGGAGCCAGGATCTCTGGAGGCCCTCTCACCCAGGGGCGTGTCTGAGCAGGCAGAGATTTGGAGGATTCTTGAACCATCTCAGACCACGAGGATGCTGGCTCCAGGCACAAGAAGGAAGAGGGGAGTTGCCGTTTGTCTGTGTGAGATGGGGGACAGGGGACGTGAAGAAGGCTCATGGCCAGCGCCAGACCCCTGTCCTGTGACTTCAGGAGCAACATACCTGCAGGAGGACCCAGCAGGGGACACACCAAACCCAGAAAGAACAAGGAGACGGGATAGTAAGCTTTGGGCTCAGCGGACCGGCCTTCCCGGGGCCTCCATTTCTTCCTCTGCTTTCAGAGACAAGTGTGTCCCCAAACTGTGTGGCCCAAGCAGCCAGCAGGACTTGGCAAACCCAGAGGGCTGAGGTTGGGCCTCGGTGGGATTTGGGAGGCGTGGCGGCGGGGAGCTCTGGCCCAAGGCTGGCCATGCTGGTCTCCCTTGCGCTGACAGCTATGTCTGAGTTGAGCCACACAGCACCGGCCGGGGCGTGGGGGTACCAGGACTGCGGAGGGAGCTCGGAGGGCCAGCACAGCAGCCCAAGGAGGAAGCCTGGTATGGGAGTGTTGCTAGGCGAGGCTGTGGGCACTTGGTGTCTGTGCGTTCTGTCTTGAATAAAGTCTCGTGGTGACCCAGCTCCGGTCTCTGCCTCCAGCCCGACTCCACGCCTCCTGTCAGAGCTTGCGTGAGTCAGATACCCACGTGTTCCAGGACCGCCTCTCACTCTGTCTCCCCTGAACTCCCCCCATCATTATTTTTCAAGTCGGTCTCATTCTGTCACCCAGGCTGGAGTGCAGTGGCACCATCATGGCCCACTGCAGCCTTCAACTCCTAGGCTTAAGCAGTCCTCCCACCTCAGCCTCCTGAGTAGCTGAGACTACGGCCAAGCACTACCACACCCAGCAATTTTTTTTTTTTTTAACTTTTTGTAGAGACGGAGTCTTGCTATGTTGCACAGGCTGGTTTTGAACTCTTGGGTTCAAGCCACCCTCCCGCCTCGGCCTCCCAAATTGCTGGGATTGCAGGCGTAAGCCACCAAACCCAGCCACCATTTTTATTAAAGCAATCGAAAGGCATTTCCCAGAAAGCTTTGGACCCACTGGGGCTGCTCAGGACCCTCTGACTGGGCCAGCTCTGGGCTTTGCAAGATAGCCTGGACCTGGTCAGTCAGACTCGGGGCCCGCCCTCCGCACAAGCTGCGCCCACCGGTCCTGGTCCCCCCGGGGGGCTGAGTTTCGGAGGATGAGCCTGGGGCCTGCTCCGTCTCCGCATCTCTCCCAGGTCCCCGGGATGACAAACTGTCCCGTGGGTCCCTCCTGTGGCTGGGGTTGGAGTTCCAAGGAACTGAGACACTTTATTAAGAACGAACAGTCCCCAATGGCTATTTATTCATAAAACCAATTTGAGGCTGATGGATAAAACAGTCCCCTGAGTTTATTTAGTAAAATTCAATATTTATCGAGTGCCTGTGTTGGAGGTGCCGCACGGGGCCACTAGAAAGAGCAGCAGAGGCGCTGCCCTGCGCTCAGCCTCTGCCCCACACCTGTGGGGAGCGGGCAGCCGGGGGAGTCTCACACCCACCCTGCGGCTGGAGGCTTCCAGGTCCGGGTTCACAGTCTTCCCTCCACTGTGGACTTTCACTCAGCCAGCATAGTGCCCGCTGCTCTGACAGCTTTAGGGGGCAGAGGTGGGGGGGGTAGAGGTGGGGGGTAGAAGTAGGGGGCAGAGGTGGAGGGTGCAGAGGAGGGAGGAGCAGAAGTGAGGGGCAGAGGTGGGAGGGCAGATGTGGGGGGTAGAGGGAGACAGGTGGGGGGTAGAGGGAGACAGAGGTAGTGGTAGAAGAGGGAAGAGTAGAGGAGGGAGGGGCAGAGGTGGAGGGGGAGAGGAGGGAGGGGGCAGAGGTGGGGGACAGAGGTGGAGGGGGAGAGGAGGGAGGGGCAGAGGTGGGGGTAGAGGTGGAGGGGGAGAGGAGGGGCAGAGGTGGGGGGACAGAAGTAGGGGGCAGAGATGGAGACACCTGGGGATGGGACTCCTGACACAGGCCGAGGGAATCACAGATCATGGCCACCTGCCTCCCCACGGGCCACACCCACCCCAGGTGCAGGCGTGCCCAACTCCACCCCTTTCCCGCCACCACCAGACCAGCCTTTGGTGGCTCCTGGAAAGGTTCAGGGACTCAGTCACAGAGGTCCTCAAACAAGGGCCGCATTTACGCCAGAAACTGCCTAGCAGCACGGGAAGCGTCTTCCCGGGGCAGGCGGGCGTTTGCCAGCAGCCTGAGCAGCAGTTGCCAGCAGCCTCGGGCACCTGGGTCTAGGGGCCACCACCCCGCACTCTCCCCAGCAGCAACAGTGAACACTGCCTGAGTGGACACGGTGCCACCCGACAACCCCACCCCACGACACGGGCACTGCTGTCGTCCACAGCTAGGCGGAGAATCGGAAGCTCAGTAAGGTGGAGGCTGGCTGTGGCTGAGCCGGCCATGGAACCCAGTTTGGGGGTGACGTGTGGCCAAAGGGGGCTGGGAGGGAGGGGTCTGCGAGCCGGGCCAGGGCCTGGGATTAGCACAGCCAGGAGTTGTCACCTCAGTCCCAGCCTCCTTGCTTTGAGAGTCCCGGGCAGGGGCTGCCGGTCAGCTTGGCCATGCTGGGACCTGGCCTGGACCCGTATCAGGACAGCTTCCCAGGGGACCCCACAGGCTTCGAGAGTGGCCCACTGACTCCACCCCCAGAGCGGCTTCCTGCACCACCAGCCCCACCCCCCTCGCCTCGCCCCCCCCTGCATTTACCCAACAGCACAAAAACACAAAAAGCCTCTGGCCAGGAGCCGGGAGCCGCCCCGATGGGTACTGCCACCCTGGGGCTGATCTAGCCCCGGCCACCCTGTGCTGCCCGGCAGCCTGGACCCTGCCCACCTCGGTTGGTGGTGGCAGAAACAGTGGCACAGTTGTCACCCCCAATTGCTCAAGAGGTGGGGGAACCCAGATGCTTTCAGGAGCCCAGGAAGGACATCTGGAAGCAATTTTTCCGTCAGGGAGTTCCCAGGGTGGAGAAGAGGGAGGGGTGGAGGTGAGGGAGGGGGACTGGGGGTGGGGGAGGGGGGTGGGGAACTGAGCTGCTTGGCAGGATTGGTGCCAACTCCAATGCCTGACTGGGCTCCAGGCACCCTGGTCTGAGTGGGGCAGGCAGGGACCTGAAGCTGGGGAACATGTGGGCCATGTGGGGACCCCTCATCCTCACCCTGATACTGCTCCCGCCCAAGACCAGCCCCCAACATGTGGGACTTTCTGTGGTCCCTCTCAGAGCCTTGGACCTCAGTCCTGAAAGAGGACACTGGGTCAAAGCAGAATCTTTTCTGGGAGCCCAACATTCAAACATGAAGCTGGGGCTTGGCCTGTGGGGCAGAGGGGTGCCTGTGGGGCAGAGGGGTGCCTGTAGGGTAGAGGGGTGCCTGTGGGATAGAGGGGTGGCCTGTAGGGAAGAGGGGTGCCTGCAGGGTAGAGGGGTGCCTGTGGGATAAAGGGGTGCCTGTAAGGAAGAGGGGTGCCTGCAGTGTTGGACTCAACACTGCCCTCCCCAACTTCCGTGGCCATTCCCAGGAAATTCTGCGAAGCAGGGCTCAGGAAGCCAAACCTCATTTTACACCGCAGGGCGCTGAGACACGGAGAGGGCAGGCATTGGCCCAGGCTCACAGCACGCCAGGGACCCACTGTAGGTGGCACCCCAGCATCCGCTGTCAGTGTCAACCAGCACCGACCAGGGAGACAGAAGGACACCACACCTCATCTCACGAGCACACACAACGTGTACACACGTGTGCACATACTCATGTGGGCGCATGCACACACGCAGACCCAGGACAGGGACTCCTCAGGCCATTGGAGGCAGCCCCAGCTTCAGGGATGGAAGCCAGTTCTGGCCAGCACAGCGCAGGCATGGGCTTCGATCCACAGACTCTCTGCCCGCACCTGGGTGCTCAGCCCGAAGAGGAGTTGAGATTCCAGGTCGCTGGGGAAGTGTCCACAGGCTCTCTATTCCCATGACTTCTGACCCGCCCCCAACACGCCAGATGCAGGGGTATGTTGGCCGGGTGGGGCCGCTGGACTAGGGGAGGTCTTCTGACAGTGGGGGTGGGGCTGCCTCATCACGTACCTGCCTGTTCTCAGTGGAGGGAGAATCCCAGCAGAGGCTGGGTCCTCCTACTGGCCTCCCAGAGGTGATCCTCAGTGACAGGGTGGAGCCACCCAGGGCATGGGACGGGAGGGGCTGCGGGCCACAGGCGAATGCTCCACTGCTGCCCTGGGCATCTGCCGTGCCCCCTTGGTTGGTTCCTGGAGAACAGGCCTCGGAGGGCTCCACCTGCCAGGAGGTGCACCTGCCTTAGCCTCGCAGCCCCGTGCCTCTAAACCACAGGCCTCATGGGTTTCTGTGACTCTCCTGCCCCTGAGAGCCATCCTGCTAGCTGGGCAGCAGGTGTGTCGGGGTAGACGTCAACCCGCCCCATGTCCTCTCCGGAGAGTGAGGTGCTGACCCAACAGAGGCAGGACCCTGCGGATGATGAAGGGTGGGCATGGAACCCCACCCAGGATCTCAAGGGTCTGAGCCGGTAATTTGCAGTTAATGATGCTGTCCGCTCTCCTCCAAAGGGCAGCCCGCCTGCCCTCTCATCAGACCACATCCTGTCTGTTGGGTCTTTTTATCCACGCTGTCAGCACCGCCCCCCTTCACCACCGGCATCCCCAATGGAATCCCAGGGTTAGGAATGCAAGGCAAGGAGACGGCATCATGGCAAGCGCACCACAGGCCGTATAAAGCAGGGAGAGCCCAGGGGCCAGGCCTCCTGGACGAGGACCCAGAGCAGCTCCGCCCAGCCCAGCCCCGGAGCACAGGGATCCAGCAGCCAGCTCTCCCGGGAGCAGGCCCGGCCGCACGGTGAGCACAGCTGCCCTGTCCCCAGCAGGAACTCCAGCTCAGGCTCTGCCCAGGCAGGAGCTGGGCATGGGCAGTCAGAGGGCACAGAGAAGCAGAGGACAGAGAGGGCCCGGAGAGGGGACACCAGTGCTTCACCTGCCGAGAGCCCAGAGCAGCACAGGTGGGTCACGGCTGCCCTGCCAGGCCTGGGACCCAGCCTAGCCCCTGTGCTTTCCCTGCCGCTTCCTGGATGTGGGGCCTGAAGCCCTGACTTGCGCTGGGGCCCCCCTTTCCAGCGATGAACATCTGCAGTTTCTACCAGATGCTTGAAAGGGTGCAGGTCCCCCTAAAAGAGGAGAAGGGCCACTCCAGGGGCTGCTCTGTGTCAGGGAGTCTCCTTTCTAGACACCCAAGCCCACTCCCCAGTGGATTTATCCACCAGAACGGAAACGCTCTTCGGTCCACGCCACAGTCAGTAAAGCGCTTCCTCTGAGGAAGGGGGAATGGGGCTGGGCCCCTGCAGAAAACCACCTTGTGGAAGCCCCTACTCTGCCTGGGCCCTGATGGAAAGGTTTTCCTGGCAGCACGTGAGAGAGGTCACTCCATCCCTGGGGGGACTAGAGGAGCTTAGCTCTGGATTTGGGTAGCAAGTGGGGTTGCATTTATTATGTTTCTAAAAGCTTCCTGGCTGAGCTCACTTCTTTGAAATGTGTTCAAGGGAACCATTTCTGGACAGGGCTCTGGGGACTCCTGCACTGTCTTCTCCAGGGCTGGCACTCTCTATTCTAGCCTCAGTTTGACTCAGCAGGGGACAAGCCAGCTCCAGTGCCCCCGCGGTCATTACCAAAAAGGCTTCCTTTGCCAGGCAAGGGAGCAAATGTGACGAAGTCAGGCATATTGCAGGAGGCTGGGTTTCAGATCCCCAGAGTGCCACGTGGAGTGGAGTGGGGAGTTAGGGCACGCCTTCCTCAGTCAAGCCCAGTTAGATCTGGGATTGAACTCCAACTCTGGCATTGATGAGGCCATGAGTCACCTCAGCTGTTTGAGCCCGATGCCACCCCTGTGAAATGGGAGGGTTGGGAGGACCCTAGCATATATGTATGCTTCTTGAAGAAGCCATCGGGCCATTAGAATCCTGAATTCAGGCCGGGCACGGTGGCTCACGCCTATAATCTCAGCATTTTGGGAGGCCGAGGTGAGAGGATCACCTGAGGTCGGGAGTTCAAGACCAACCAGCCTGACCAACATGGAGAAAATCCTTCTCTACTAAAAATGTAAAATTAGCTGGGGGTGGTGGTTCATGCCTGTGATCCCAGCTACTTGGGAGGCTGAGACAGGAGAATCACTTGAACCCAGGAGGCAGAGGTTGCGGTGAGCCTAGATCACCGCAACCAGCCTGGGCAACAAGAGCAAAACTCCGTCTTGAAAAAAAAAAAAAAGAATCATGAATTCAGAGCCTCGACTTTCTAGCTGTGTGGCCTGGGTACAATCTCAGCTTTTCTGACAGTTTTGTTGCCTGAAAAGTGGGACTGGCAGGACCTACCCAGCAGGATTACCATGAAGATGAAGTACAATCACACGTGTGAACTCTTAGCTCAGAGCCTGGCGGACCTGGTGCCCAGGCCCCAGCTGCGCCCGCACGCTCCCTCCCAGGTGGGCATCTGAATTAAGCCAGGACCATCAAATCTGTTCCTGGCTTTCAGGAGCAACTCGTTCCCACGTGAAAGAGACATCAGAAGGGTGTCCCAGCTAAACAGCATAGCTAGACCCATTTATTATCAAGTTGAAAACTAAGGGAGATTGATGCTTTTAGCTTTCCACCCCACGGCTCTGCAATGATATGGCCATTTTATAATAAGAGAAAAATGAGCATGAATTTGCTCACTCTCCTGGGGCCGTCTGGGCACCGTTCTGCCATCCAGCAGCGGTTGGATTTATAGTGAGAAGCTGCCCAGGCAGGCAGATCATGGGGACTGCAGAAGAACCGGCCTAATTGGTACCATCACCTCCTGGTCCTGCTAATAAAACAGTGGCCTAGTCCCAGCACTGCTCAGAAGCCGGGCTCAGCTGGGCCCCCAGCTCACACCTTTGCTGGCGGCCTGGCTGGGGGGAGCATTGTGGATGAGTGGCGTGTGGCACGTGTGCAGCCTGTAACTCTGCCTCTCTTTCCTCTGGGTCAGATGGTAAGGCCTTACCCCCTGGTCTACCTCCTCCTCCTGCAGCTGGGCACCTGCTTTCCTCTACTGGATAGAAGAGAGCCCACAGACGCCACAGGTGGCATTGGAGCCAGAGGGAGCTGGGCCAGCCTGGCTAAGGGGCCCCAACCCGACTTTGTGTGGGGCTCCTCTCGGTGGCTGAGAGCGTCACGGCCACAGGCCCTGCTCGTCATGGCCAAGGGGCTGCAGATGTCGGGCAGAGAGCATGCCGGCCACAGATTCCACTTCAGGAGGCAGGACCAAGGCAGTGAGGCCGCCGGCTTCCTCCCTGCTGAGGGGGAGAAGGCCAGTGGCCTGTTAGGGAACCTGGCTGAGGAGCTCAATGGCTACAGCAGGAAGAAGGGCGGCTTCAGCTTCCGCTTCGGTCGGCGGTGAAGGGCCAGGGCATCGTGGAAGGGTTTGCTTCTTGGACTCACCCCACTGTCGTCACTCCTGCCTTCTCCCCAGTCTCAAAGACCACGCCCCCGAGATCGTGTAGGCACGGCTATGATAACGACGCATGGTAGGACGGGTCAGGTGTGTGCTTGCCTTTGATCTCCAACTTCGCTGAAGCGAAAAACTAGGCAGTGTCAACAAGAAACCTAAAGTATAAAAGGAAATTTACTGTCAGAAGAGAGTCACCTTAACATTATTCTTATTTCTAATAGGGTCATACTGCAGAAAGTGAAAAGTCTGTGTCGTAGTGAAGTTCCAAATTGTGATTAAGCCTTATTCTGCTATTGTAATTCAGCCTTACTCTTTTTATGGTCTTATATTTTACTCAGCAATATAAATGAATCCGAATTTTTTTGGTGGTTGCATGACTATTTACTTATGTATAATAAACCCATCTTAAAAATGGGGGGAAAAAGGAGGCTGTGCCTTGGCACCTCGGTCGCCTCAGCCTCCCTCTTCCCCCGGGGCTCTGACTCCCAGCTGCCCCTTGGCCCCAGGGGCACAAAGCTGAGGCTGTGTGGGGGCCTTGAATGTGAGTGGCAGAGCGAGGCAGCGGCAGTGGGGTGAGTGCTTACAGTTGGGTAATCAAAGTTGTGATAGTCTCCGTAGGGACAACTGGGTTGTCCTGATGTCAGAGGGCAACTGCGAATGAGGATGTTCCACTGGGTACAGAGGATGGTTCCGAAAGTTAAAAATGGGAAAGAACCCAGTCCCCTTCTCCGTCCCATTAGCACAGGATACTCCCAGCAAGAAGCTGTGGTGTGCCTTCCCCTCCGACGGCCCTTCTCCTCCAACCCGTGTCAGCCCGGCCAGGAGTCTCCTGGGAGTTGAATTGGGAAGGAGTATGTTTTTGCTAGAGCAAGGTTTCATTTCACATGTTCAAAATCAGAATATGTCGTGTGTATCTTTGGAAATAAAAGTCGTGACAACAGCAAAACCAGACTGGAATGCTGGCCTCCCCACAGTGCGAGCTCGGGGTGCCCTGCCTTCGGGGAGATGGAACTCCTGTTGCCTGGACCCGAACACCCCTCCCCTAGATCCCCCTAATCAGCAGTTGGTCAAAGGTGCAGAGGAACACAATACAGGGTGTGCTTTTGTCATCCACTCGGCTGCCCCCTCCCAGGTTTCCTAAGAATAAGGAGCATTCGGAAAACAACTTCTCTGCCCCTGGGAGAGCCCGCACTCAGCCAGGAATGACTGCAGGCCCGGGGCTGGGGAGAGCATCCATTTCAAACGCAGCTTTGGTGTCTCTGGCATCCCATCCCGTGTCAGAGGCGGCGGTGGGATGAGGCTCACTCCCGGGCTGGCTTCCGCAGCTGAGATGAGAACTTACATTGATGTTACTATGGCAACCTCTCCCCTCCTCCTTCCAAGCTGCAGCTTGCCCCTGTTCACAATTGAATAATTTCCCATTGAGCTGTCACAATTAATTGGTGGATTTTTATTAGCCTTTTAGAACCACAGTGGGCTGGGCCCAGCCTGGCACCTTGGAGTATTTCACAGTGTTTTCCATGCTATTAGTGACTTACACTTCCCAGTAGCAGCTCTCAATCCTTGGCAGCCAGAAAGCTGCTTCATTAAGAGGTGACAGATCTGAGCCACAAAGAACCAACCTGACTGGGAGCAGGAACGGGTGCTGAGATGGGAGCGAACACCGGAGTCAGAACATCACCCGGTATTAAAGCAGCCGCCTTTTCAGGGAGCGCCTCACCACTTCCCACACAGAAACAGAGGCCCCGGGCTTGGTGCATGTGCCCTGAATCTTAGGGCCGCTGTGATAGGGATAAGACAATGATTCCTGAGGTGGGGGGGCGGGGAGTAGGGCACACTGTTCCCTTTGGCCCTGCCACTGTCCGAGGACGGAGTGGTTCAGGATGCCTCCTGCAGAGGGATGTTGTCACCGCTTGCTAACGTGACATTGATGGGGATGGACACATCCCTGGGGTCCTTGCTGTAAGGACGGCCCTGGCACACGGTGGATGGACAGATTCGCTCACCTGCAGGTGTGCTCAATACAGGATGTGCTTTTCTCTTCCACTCGGCCGCCCCTTCCCAGGTTTCCTAAGAACAAGGAGCATGTGGAAAACAACTTCTCTGTCCCAGGGAGAGCCCATACTCAGCCGGGAGTGGCTGCAGGCCCGGGGCTGGGCAGAGCATCCATTTCAAACTCGTGTCAGAGGCTCGAGGGAGGGGAGGCAGTAAGCTAGATCAATCCCTCCCTTGGCTCATTCACGCAAAGCAGCCAGAGAATGTGCTCACCGGAGACCAGGGGAAACACAGCAGGCTGAAGGCAGAGGGACGCTCCAAAGCAAGGTCCCTGGCCACCCATCACTTGCCAACCTCTGTACCCTGAGCAAGGAGCCACCCGTGGTCACTACTTTGGAGAACGCCCAGGCTGGGCCACCCTGCAAACTTCCACAGGCTCTTTGGGTACGCAGTGGCTGGCTGTTAATTGAGCAGGATTAGGTTAACCTTGATGGAGAAACCTGAGATAAAGAACATGGGGGTGGGGGACGCCTTCAAAGGAGTGGATATGCTGTCATTATCCTTTTATCATTTTAAAAAACTCAACAAAGCTATTCTTCCCAGTTTGCTTGTACACTTGAGCTCAATAGCCCTGAAAATCCGCACAATCAAGCTGCTGAGGGCACTGCGGTCAAATCAGCTCCCGCTGGGCTTGGCTAAGCTTCCTCTTTAACCCTCTGCCCTGCTGCCAAGCCCACCGTGTCTGCCAAGGTCTTCGGGCCTCTCATGCCACCCCAGCGCCCCTGGAGCCCTCGCCCTCTCCTCTACAGGTAAGGTTACCCCTGTCGAGGAGGGTGAAGGTGAGACTCCAGGAAACATTTATTTTGGAAGCAGAGAGATGAAGCTCCTCTGAGTGGTGCCCACTCACTCCACCTGGCCTGGCAGTTACAGCTCCTCCAGCCCAGAGTGCCTGCGAGCTGCCTGCATCTGCTTGTTACTTCTATCCAAGACACAAGGCACTCTTCACGTTGGTGTGTGGATCTAAAGGTATTTCGCTATCAAGATGAATGGAAAACATTTGTTTTTTCCTGTATGTTTGAAATACTAATAAAAATATTTAAGAAAACCACCCAAACAAAGCAGGCTCCTGGGGGCGGTCAGCCAGAGATAGCTGCTGTAGTGATCAAGAGGGAGGCCGCCTCGCCCTGACTTTGCCCCAGTGCCAAAGACGCTGCTTGCCAGATTTCGCTCACCAGCTCAAACCTGACAAGGTACTTTCTACCTTCTGGGCCGGGAGCTGGGGCATGCTCTGTGAGGCCGGTGCTCCTGCCGTCCACAGCTGCTCGGCTGCTCAAATGCCCTCCCAGAAAAAGACCTCAAAGATTTCCCTGATTACAGAAGTGATATCAACTGGAGTGTGGGGGTGGGCGAACGAGATGTTAGGTGACCCCCAGGGATGAGGGCAGTGCTGATAGGGACACTGGTCAGTCTGGTCTCACCTACTGTCTTCTCGTAAGAGGACAACCATTTAGAGCGTGCTTCCCCAGGGCGCTTTATTTAGGAAGGCCTCCTGTAAATGATCTCTGCCACCCAAGGAGCTGGGCTGGCTGGAATACTTTGGCTGCTTCTCTTCCACTGTGAAAGGAAGAACCCGGTCCTGGGGCACAGCTCTCTCCTGGTCCTGTTGGGACTGGCTGCACTGTCTACAAATTATCCTGCCATGGTAGGCACCATGCTGTGGGACCTTGGCCAAGCCACTTCACCTCTCTGAGCCAGTTTCCTTACCTGTCAGAGGACAGTAACAAAAACTCCTTCATTAAAAAAAGTAGGAGGCCGGGCGCAGTGGCTCATGCCTGTAATCCCAGCACTTTGGGAGGCCGAGTCAGGTGTATCACGAGGTCAAGAGATCGAGACCATCCTGGCCAACATGGTGAAACCCCATCTCCACCAAAAATACAAAAATTAGCTGGGAGTGACAGTGCGCACCTATAGTCCTAGCTACTTGGGAGGCTGAGGCAGGAGAATTGCTTAAACCTGGGAGGTGGAAGTTGCAGTGAGCTGAGATTACACCACTGCACTCCAGCCTGGCAACAGACGGAGGCTCCATCTAGGAAAAAAAAAAGTGGCGTGCGAGTTTCCAGTGGTAACTTGGAGAAGGGCCGTGGGGTGGCTGGAATGCTGAACGTGCTCACACGTGGGCTGCAAGTTTAGGAAAATGTCACCGAAGTGCACTGCACACCGAGTGTGCACCTGTTCTAACTGCATGGTCTGACACAGTTTCACTAAGTGACACACCCGCTAGCCAGTGTCACCCAGAAACAGAACTGCCCCCAGGGCACCCAGGGCCCTAACCAGGCACGACCTCCTCCATCCCGCATTCCCCTCCACCCCAACTTCTGACACTCCGTGCTGGCTGTGCCTTTACCAGAGTGGAGGCTTCTGGTGCTGCTGCGTGATGTCTGGCTGCTCTGCTCATGGTTATGTGGCGAGATTAACTCACATCACAGTATGTGGCCATGTTCATTGCACACATATCCACCACATGTACATACTGTCATTTTTACATCTTCATTTCTGTTGATGGACATCTGAATTTTTTTTTTTTAAGAAAAAAAAAATCAGGCTGGGTGTGATGGCTCACACCTGTAATCCCAGCACCTTGAGAGGCTGAGGTGGACAGATCACTTGAGGTCAGGAGTCTGAGACCAGCCTGGCCAACATGGTGAAACCCCGTCTCTATTAAAAATACAAAAATTAACCAGGCATGGTGGAGCGTGCCTGTAATTCCAGCTACTCAGGAGGCTGAGGCAGGAGAATCACTTGAACTTGGGAGGTGGAGGCTGCAGTGAGTGGAGATCATCCCATTGCATTCCAGCCTGGGGGACAAGAGTGAAACTCGGTCTCAAAAGAAAAAAATTTTTTTAAAGACAGGATTTCACTCTTGTCCCAGCTGGAGTCTAGTGGCGCGATCACTGCAACCTCCACCTCCTGGGCTCAAGCGATCCTCCTACCATACCCAGCTAGTTTCTATATTTTTTTGTAGAGATGCTACTCACTATGTTGCCCGGGCTTGTCTTGAACTCATGGGCTCAACCAATCCGCCCACCTCAGCCTCCCAAAGTGTTGGGATTACAAGCATGAGCCACCTTGCCTGGCCTTTTAAGAAAATGTTTGATACCTTAGGCTGGTGTTTTGTAGATAACAATATTAACAATAGCTGCCAGCCCCTTTGCTGGGCTTGGCCCATGGGTATTCCCTGGTTTAGGACCTTGAAGGCGGGACTGGAAATGACCTGGAAACTGCTAGGTGTGTGAACAGAGGTGCATTTTTCTGGGGCTGGGATCCGCAGTTTTCATTAGGTTCTCAGGAGGTTCTGTGACCTAGAGAAGGTTAAGAAACCCCTCTCTTAGAATGGCTAGACCAAACTAAGTTTTGTAAGCTCGAGCGACACCCATGAAAAATCCACATTTAGGAGATGAGAGGCATCCTCCTACACACGGGCCCAGTGCGGCAGACAGGCCTCACATGCAGGAGCTGACTCTGGACACGAAGCCTCGGCACTAAGTGCTGGGAGGGCGGGCTGACAGTCCACATCTGACACAAGGAAGCAGCTGCCAGCTGTGATGTCACCAGAGTTGTCCTATATCTTTGTTCAGATGTGGGAGCAGCCATTCAGAGGACACCCCTGAAAAGCCCCAGACTTGGTAGGTCTGGTGGCCAGCTATGGTTCAACCGGCAAGGAACCCGGGGGTCCCAGCCTGTTTGTCCCTGTGAAACAAGAGGGGGAGAATGTGGTGCCTGACACTGCTCGCTCCAGGTCTCCTGAGAGGAGCTTCGCCGAGCTGTGATCTTCACATGCTCTGCTGAGCAGGATCTGCAGCCCTGACAAGCCTGCTGGCCTGATCAGTATCATTGTCCGAGGGCGCTGCTCACTTCCCAGCCGCCCCTTTCCAAGCTGTCAGCTCGGTGGGGACTGAGCTGGGGAAGGGCAGTGGGGCTCAGTCTGGGATGGCCTTCCCAGGCTCTGAAGGCCAGCACACCGCCGCTCCTCCTCATCCACACGAAGATCTAAGACACCTGGCATGAAGAACACAGGTGAGTGAGGGGTCCCTGGGGGCTTAGGGAGGAAAAGGTGGAGAGAGAACAGGCACACGTGGGGAGGGATTTGCTCTTAGCCAGCCTTAGTCTGGTGGCACAGCCCACTCCCAGTGGTTTGGGCAGGGCTAGGCTGCTGGCGGGTAAGTGCGAAGGGTACAGGAGGGTCCAAGCATAGCAGGGCGAGTGCCTGAAAGATGGTTGTGGGCTCCCAGGCCGCAGGGGCCCAGGGCAGCTGAGGCCAACCTGCCACCATTGCTCTGTGAGACCTGACTCTGGCCCCAGCCCCGTCGGGACACCAGAACCCACTGCATCCCGGCCCCCACACACGCAGGCTCAGAACAACAGGGCAGGATCACAGGCCAAAGCAATCTGCCAAGGATTCTAATGTTGTAAACACTGATTTATTTAAAAAATACTACAGAGGAGAGATTTGGATTCAAAAAAAATACAGAGAATCATATACAGAAACAAAATGCACTAGACCCAGAGACGCAGAGGAGCCACCGCAGACGTCCGAGGGAGCATGGTGGGCGCTGTGCACGCACCACTGCTAAAAGAGTGTCTATAAAAGATGCATACCGAGAGATACGGGTACAATATAGTGGCACGTCACGTTAACAAAAAGAAGGGACCAGTACCTCATGGAGACAGGCGGTCGAGGGACCTGGGTGCGTGCTTTGCTTTGTCTTCAAGGCCGCTGTCGGTGACTAGTGCCTCCCTCGGGCTGGGTCATAGCCGTTGGGGGCAAAGAGGTGATGTGCTGTAAGAACCGCATAAAACGATCCAGAGAAAACCATTTCTACCAGAAAAATAAAGTCCAAGTTTAGGTGATGAGCATAAAGCTAGGGCCTGTGTGAGGCTGGCGGCACGAGGCGGCACAGGGGGCGGGCAGGTGGCTCCTCCTCGATCTCCCAGTGTGGAGACTGGGCGGCAGCCACCTGCCCACTGCTCTTGGAGTTAGCTGCTCTGTCAAGGTCCAGGAGACGCCAGGTCCCTGCCCAGAGTCACAGACCCCATACCTGGGATCCGGCCTAGGGCAGCCTCGGGGAGAAGATGCCAGGCGTGCTCTGTGAAACACTCGATGCTTTCAGGGGCTTCGTTTGTGGTTTTCCTAATACTCCCTGATGACCCCCACAGAACATGAGGCTATGTCACTCATGGTAATTAAATAAGATATTCGCCCAGTTCAAGAGCGCAGCCGGGACTGGTCAGGGCCTTTCCTCCTGCGTGTGTGCAAGTGCCCGGTGGCAGCTCTGTTCTCTCTCAGAGTGGCTACACAGAGGCAGGGCTTTGAAATGCTTCAAGAACTCAGAAAAGTAAAGACTGTCTTGTTCCAAAGGAATGGGCCTTGTAAGAATCTACCTTATCTTAGAGGAGCAGGGGAGGGGATTGGCCCTTTCAGGGCACCCAGATGTGTGAAAGGAAGGTTCACTCTGGGCCCCGCAGACCTCCTGGGCCCAGTCTGGGACTACTGGACACCAGTTGTTCACCCAACTAGCCACTGCCTCCCTTCTGCTGGGGGAGGGATGTCGGCAGTGACAGTGACCTGGACCCTTAGGACTCAAGCTTTCTTGCCAGGATTCACAGTGCACGTCACGAGAGAGCAAGAGCTGGGCTCCGGGGATGTGGAGAGGACAGATGAAAAGGACAAGGCCCATGCCTCGATCCTCTTCAGCTCCCACCTGCCCAGGACCCAAAAGGCTGGTTGGCTATAGCACCCTGTTTTCTACCCAAATCAAGAGCCGTCCTGCACGTGAGGAAGTGTTGAGTGCACCCCGCCCCGGGCAGCAGCAGAGGGCAGAGTGACCGGCCATGTGCATGGCCGTGCGTGCCCTTCCCAAAATGTGGCTCTTGAAGCGTGTCTTCAGCACAGGAGGGGCAAGGCCAGGGAGTACAGGCGGAGGGCCTGACGCACAGGCCTCAGTCCGGCTTCCGTTCTTGGAGAAGTGGAAGGAGAAGGCCGAGCCAGGGGAAGAGGGGCTCCGGAGAGAAAACGAAAAGCACACTTGGAATCAGCCATTCCCACCAGGCCTGGAGAACTGTCTGGAGCGCTAAGCGGGAATGAGGCTGGTAGGCCCCGGCATGCCAACTGCAGTCCATGGAGTGGGAACTCCACAGATAAAACTCGAGGACAGAGACGGAGCAGGGTGCCCGGGCAGGGAGGATGAAGGTGCAGGAGGGCAGGCGGTGCAAATGTAGGTAGTAGAGCTGGACTCCATGGGGCCCTCTGCTCTGCCTGGCGCAGAGCTAGGGGCCAAGGTGCCGACTCACTGGTCCCTTGTCAGCCACTGTCACAGGTATGGGTGGACCCGCAGGCAGCTCCGGTGGGCCTGACACCAAACACCTGGCTGCTGCTACCTCTGCACTATGTCGCTGATTTCCTTCACCGAACTGAGGAGCTTGCTGAAGTCCTGAGTAGCCGCCGGACCACCGCCTGCTGTCGCCGGGCAGATCTGAAGCTCCCGGAGATTATTCTCCAGTTTGTTGATGGCCTCTCGGAAGGCAAACTTGTTCCTCATTTGCTGGATGGAATCCACATAGCTCACGCAGAACGTGTAGAGGTTTTTGCCGGCCTCCAGGACCGCGCTGTGGCTGGCCATCTGCTCGGAGTTCCTAGAGATGGCGAGGCACAGTGCCTCAGTGCTGTCCAGGACCACACCCTTGGTGATGGCACCGCTGGCGATCCGCTCTGGAGGCTGGCGGGTTTTCCGAAGAGACACTCGGGTTGATATGAGAGGGATGAAGGCAGTGGAAGACGGCTGGTCCCCAGCCAGGGCCGAGGATGCTGATGGCAACGTGGAGGGAACGGGGGCTGGGCTGACGGGGGTCCCCGATGGCTTGGCGGACTGTGGCTTTGGAGTGGCTGGGAGCACAGGCTTTTTGAAGCCCTCTCCCAGCTGGCTGGGCTTGGCAGCGTCACTGTTCACAGCATCAGCCAGACTCGTGGCTTTTGTCTTTGCTCCCGGGCCTGCCTCCCCGGCCGCCTCCTGGCTCGGGCTCTGCGAGGGCTTTCCTCCAGCCTTCCCTGCAGAGGCTGCTGGTGGGGGCGGCGGGGCAGGTTTGAGCCTGGACAATTTCCCCTTGTCCCTGCCTGGTGACTCAGAGGAGTGCTTGTGCCTCCTCACTCTGGACTCCTCGGTGGGACCCTTGCCGGTGCCTGCTGGTACACCTGAGCCTGCTTTGCTGGTGGGGGGCACTGGCTCAGCTGCAACAGGGGTCCCTAAGGCACTGCCCTTCCCAGCTTCTTCCTTGGCCGGGGCCATCATGGCCTGCCGCCGGAGGAGTTTTGGAGTCAGGCTGGGCGGGCTGGAGCCCGGGCTGGACTCCATGATGTCTTTGAAGACCTCATCAGCAGCTTCCTCGTTCTTTTTCACCAGCCTGGGTGGGGGCGTCACTGTGCCTCGGGTCACCTGGTCAGGCCTGTTCTCCCCTGCCCGCTTCCGAGGCAGAGCCGGCTTCTCACTTTTGTGCCCTCCAAATGTGGACGAGTCAAACTGTCTTCCGGTGGACTGCAAATCCCGAGGCAGTGTGACTGACCTCCACTCCGTGGCCTTGGCCCCATGGGGCACGCAGGAGGCGGAGCAGGAGCGCAGGAAGCGCTTGCTGGAGCTGCTGCCGCCCTCCTCCTCACCAGGGGCTAGGCGGCTGCTGGTCAGCGTGCTGGACTTCTTCCACAGGTGGGGAGAGCGGAAGCCTGAGGCCCCGGGCTCCCGGAGGGCTCCGTTGGGGACCCCAGCCCCGTTGCTAGGCTTTGGGGACTTGGCTGGGTCAGCTGTGTCCAAGGCGGTGAGAGCCAGCGCCCCGTTGCTGATGTCCCGGCCCTCTTCCTCGCCGGCCCCTCTGCGCTCCGGCTGGCCGTCCATCTCCCGGAAGGAGCTGCTGCGTTTGGGGGGCGTTGGGGCTGTCTTCTTCTTCTTCTTGATCAAGGCGCTGAACAAGTTGGTCTTTTTGTCTTTGGGGAGAAGGCGCTCATCTTCATTCAGGCCGCCCTCCGGGGGACCTCGCTCTTTTCGAGGGAGCAATGGAGACACGGCAAGCTCGTGGTCCAGAGGATCTGAAATGCAAGGGGAAGAGCTGAAAACTCCAGACCGAGGCTCCCGTGGCACAAGCTGGGGGCTGCCCCCATCCCATGCTCCCCAGAGGAACACCCAAGCGTCTGGCCTCAGACAGGCCTGGGTCTGATAACTGGCTCTGATGTCCACAGTCCATGAGGCCAGGCCAGCCCCTTCTCTCCACTCGTCCTCAGCTTGCTCACTCATAACCACGCTACAGCGTTGTCAGAATGCAGATGACATCGCAAAGGTGAAGCACATGTCACGCTCCTCTCAATAAAGCCATCACTGCTGTTAGGATTGTCATCAGGAAAGGCTTTGGGCCAGGTGCAATCCCAGTAGGTATGAGATTGGGAAGCTGAGGGGGGTGGATCACCTGAGGTCAGGAGTTTGAGACCAGCCTGACCAACAGAGAGAAACCTTGTCTCTACCAGAAACAAAATTAGCCAGGCGTGGTAGTGCGCACCTGTAATCCTAGCTACTTGGGAGGCTGAGGCAGGAGAATCGCTTGAACTGGGGAGGCAGAGGCTGCAGTGAGTGGAGATCACACCGCTTAACTCCAGCCTGGGGAACAAAGCGAGACTCCAGCTCAAAAAAAAAAAAAGTCTCTTTCCCTGAAAATGGGAACAAAAAGCTGGATGGCCCTGGCCTCTTCATCCCTGCACTGCTTTACTTTAAGGCAGCAGCCCAAATCCCCATCACTCTCTGGTGAGTGAAAACAATGACAAGGCCAAGCAAAGGGTCAAAACCTGTGGCTTTCCTGCCAGCTAGCTAGCTGAGAGGCCTATGAGGAGCTCTGGGAATAAGGGGCCTGGTTCCACAGTGGGGAAGGGACAATGGGCCATTATGCACAGGAAACAAGAACGGATGACCTCTGACAATTTTTAAATGGGCACTCTTTACGTACGAATCATAGTTCATAAGAAATCTTTCTGGTGGGCCAGGCGTGGTGGCTCACGCCTACAATCCCAGCACTTTGGGAGGCTGAGGCAGGCGGATCATGAGGTCAAGAGATCAAGACCATCCTGGCCAACATGGCGAAATCTCGTCTCCTCTTTGGTCCTCGTTCTAACCTAAACTTTGTGTCACCTGAAATTAAACCAGCTCGTTTGAAAGAAAAAAAAATTAGCCGGGAGTGATGGTATGTGCCTCTACTCCCAGCTACTCGGAAGGCTGAGGCAAGAGAATCACTTGAACCTGGGAGGCGGAGGTTGCAGTGAGCTGAGATCATGCCACTGCACTCCAGCCTGGAGACAGAATCAGACTCCGTCTCAAAAAAAAAAAAAAAAAAAATCATTTTGGTGTTGCCAAGCTCCTGCTAGTGAATGACAGAATTCTCCCTTAGAGGTCAGCTGCAAGAAGAGGGTTTCTGTTGGCACTTGTAACTCAGAACAGAGGTACCAGTGTGCATTTATCAGAAACCAAGGCAGCACACGGGACATCAGGGAATGCCGAGGCCCTCCCAAAACTTTAATCCAGTGGAAGGAGGCCAGGAGAGTGAAATAGCAATGAATTATGCACCACTCGGTTTCTATGCTGAGCAGTTAATTGTCACACTCGGCTCACCAAGAGATCACCATCAAAATACCCCTCAGATGAAACTGATGGGCATAAATGAACATGACTGCTGATCACTGGGTTCTTAATGAGCACAGCGTTCCCAGAGAGGCCTTTCCTCCCTACTGCTCAGCCACCTGAAATCGGGGAAAAAAACAGGAGGAGGAACGGTGGAAGATTCTGGAGAGTCTATATGCCATAACCTCCAAGTGGGTGAGCGAGATGACCCAGCGGGGCAGGAACTATTGTTAATTTGGACTCATTTAGCATGACAGCCTTTTAAAAGTGCATTCTGGTACGTAATATACATGCTATACTCCTACGGTAGTGGACATATGTACTTTATATGCCATATATATTATGTATGCTCCACATTCAGCTTTTTTTTTTTACACTAATATGAGTACATGATAAAGAAAACTCAGGTCTACAGATTCTGCTGTCAGTAAACATCCCACCACAAATCTCCACAAAGCGGGGCTTTGTCCTGTCCCTTCACACGCATCCAGTCTGCGGTCATGAGAATGGAGTCCACCACTGCCATCCCCAGGATCCTCTACAATCCCAGATGGCTAGCCTAGCCCACCACCCCCAATATGCCTTGGCTGTGTCCCCACCCAAATCTCACCTTGAATTGTAATAATCTCCACCTGTCAAGGGTGGGGTCAGGTGGAGATAAATGAATCATGGGGGTGGTTTCTCCTGCAACGCTCTCGTGGTAGTAAGTCTCATGAGATCTGATGGTTTTATAAAGGGGAGCTGCCCTGCACACGCTCTCTTGCCTGCTGCCAAGTAGGATGTGACTTTGCTCCTCATTTGCCTTCAGCCATGATTGTGAGGCCTCCCAGCCATGTGGAACTGTGAGTCGATTAAACCTCTTACCTTTAGAAATTATCCGGTCTCAGGTATACCTTTATTAGCAGTGTGATAACAGACTAATACACCCCTCAATGCTTTTGCTCAGCTGGTCTGCAGTAGAACCTGGAATGCTGGTTTTGGGGTCAACACAGAACAAAGCCTGGCCTGTAGGCACACTACAGAATGTTGGCAAATATTATTTTTGCCAGTGTCTCGAGACCCCTCCTGAGCTGCCTCCCTTGCTTGCCTAGGGAATGGCACCAGAAAGATGCTCTTCCCAGAGACCACCAGGACACCAGCTCTATCCACGGGGGTGTCCTGGTTCCACCTGGCTGCAGCGAGCTTGTCACTTCAGTGCCTTTGCCGTGAGCTGCTCGTCACGCAGCCTGGTGCTTACTGTTGTTGCATCTGCTCTGAGAGAGCAACCACAATTGCTGCGGTAACAGGTGAGAGATGGGCTAGCTCCCTGGTGGGCTTCAAAAGCACCTCTGCCTACGGGATGGAATCCACTGCTGGAGCCTATGCTCCTTGGTGACTCCCAGAAGAAGGGAACAGGAGGCAGGTGGGGAGAGAAGAACCTTCCTCCTTCCGAAGTTGAACCATTGACAAAGGCTGTGCCTGCCCTTCTGTGTGGGCTCCATTCACAGCTTCCCGCTGGCCTATGCGGGCCCGAATGTAGCCTCTCACAGGGAGGGGAAGAGCAGCGGGGGAGTGGGGGGACATACCGCTCTCTCCCTGGCCCTTGGAGTGAGGCACCTCAGGCATGTCAGCGGCGTCTCTGTGCTCCGCAGCTCTCCTGGAGGTCCTCGTCTTGGTGGGCAGCTCTGGGGCCTGCAGCAAGGTGCTCGCAGCCCCACGGACGCCTTGTTTCCCCAGCTCCTTTTCCACTTCTAAGAATCACACAGGCACAGAAACAAAAATCCAGCAGCCATCACTACTGGTGTCGGCTTGGTATGGTGGTTCTCTTTCTTTGTAAGATAACAGTGCTCATCTGCACACAACTAAAGAAAAGGCACCTGGATGCCAGAGAAACAGCCCTTAGCATTTCTCAGAACTGCAGGGCTGCAGCAGACAAGACAGCAGCACTCCACACCTCTACCCAGCTTTCTGGTCTCAGAGGACAAGCTGGTCTGTGAACTTCTACCAGGAAGTGAACTCAGTGACCCAGGCTGTAGTCCCACATGGCCGCCCTTTTGCCCCACTGCAGTGACCCCAGGATGGGTACTTTACCATCAGAGATACTGGATTCCTGGAACATTGTTTCAAAGGCTTGGTGGATTTCAGCAAAGGAGGGCCGGTCAGAGGGATTCCACTGCCAACCTGGACAGATGAAACCCAAGTCAGACCATCCATGAGGTCCCGCTAGCAATACAGGGCCAGCAGTTCTCAAGGAAAAGTCTAGAATGAAAGCAGCATTCCAATCCTGCTAAACATCTTTTGCTGCAACAAGTTAAAATGACAAATGCCATCATGTCCTATTATAGACATTAAGAATTTGAAAAGACAATAGGTGCTGGCAGGAATATGGATTGTAAAACCCCAGAGAGATGGTGACAGCAAGAACTGCATTTACAAATATATTTTTCCCAGCCCCACTCTAGTAGGTATAGAAAATTACTAAGCCCAACATTCTTTCTTCATGGTTACCAAGGTCTGAAGTAAAGAAATTCTCATGAAAATGAGACTACATGAGGACTAAACAGCCTGACAAAGCCTAGTGCTGGGGACCACAGACAGCCACTCCCATACGCGTCTGACCAGAGCAGACACCGGTACAACCTTTTTAAACGGTTTGGTAAAATTTATCAAAACTTAAAATCCACACAGTTCTTTGAACCAATGGCTCAACTTTTAGAAATACCAGCCAGAGGCCAGGTGCAGAGGCTCACGCCTGTAATCCCAGCACTTTAGGAGGCAGAGGTGGGCGGAACACACGGTCAGGAGTTCAAGACCAGCCCGGCCAACACAGTGAAACCCCGTCTCTACTAAAAATACAAAAAAAATTAGCTGGGCGTGGTGTTGTGTGCCTGGTAATCCCAGCTACTTGGAAGGCTGAGGCAGGAGAATCACTTGAACCCGGGAGGTGGAGGTTGCGGTGAGCCGAGCTCACACCATTGCACTCTGGCCTGGACAACAAGAGCAAAACTCCATCACACACACAAAAAAAATCCCCTTGAGTGCTTAGCTACTATAGCAGAAGTTCTGAAGGTAGGGCCCAGGAATCTGTATTTAGGAATAAACCCAGGTTTGGTATCTATCAACACCATTTTTGCTTTAAAAGACAAGTTACACATAAACTATCTATCTGTAAATAAAAGTCAATAGAGGCCCTGAAGAAATTCTGAAAAAATACATATCAAATGGCTATAGTAACTGCTTCTGAAGAACTGGAATGGAGAGAGCTAATGGAAAGCCTTTTAACTTTGTGTGCACGCTCCTGCGCAGCTGGAATCCCTGCGATGCCCACATACACTTGTGCAAATAGGCTGAGGGAAGCTCACATGCTCGCATGAGTTCGTAGACCTTCTCTGGGCAGCCTTCTGGGCGCTCCATGCGGTAATCCTTCTCCAGCAGCTCATACACCTGGGACAGGTCAATTCCCGGGTAAGGGGACATGCCGTAGGTAGCAATTTCCCAAAGCAATACTCCAAATGCTGAAAGAAAACCCAAAGAGAAAGGCTGTTCAACATGTGTATCATTACACTGCATTTAAAATCAGTTACCTCTGCAGCAGACTCAGAAGGGACTGCCCCAGCAGCAGCCCAGGCTCTTTATCATCAGAAGACCAGGACAAGGCGGGTGCAGTGGCTCACGCCTGTAATCCTAGCACTTTGGGAGGCCGAGGTGGGAGGATCATTTGAGAACAGGAGTTCAAGACCAGCCTGGCCAACATGACGAAACCTCTTCTCTACCAAAAATACAAAAATTAGACAGGTATGATGGTGTACCGCCTGTGGTCCCAGCTACTTGGGAGGCTGAGGCAGGAGAATCCCTTGAACCCAGGAGGCGGAGGTTGCAGTGAGCCAAGATCCCACCACTGCACTCCAGCCTGGGTGACAGAGTGAGACTCTGTCTCGAAAAAAAGACCAGGACAGAATGAGACTTTCAGTAAACTCACCCCACAGACAAACACGCTGAAGGAGGGCAGATCATGAGTTATCAGACCCCGTGGGATCTTTTAGGTAATGTGACCATCTTTTTGGGATATGTGGCGGAAGGAACCTGGCGCTGGAAGTCAGCCGGCCATGTTAGCTCACAGCTCTATGACCAACCAGCTCTGTGCCTAACTGGCCACCACTCTTTCTGGGTGCACAAGAGTATCTCCAAAGCCCCTTCTAACTCTAAACATGTTATAAAAATCTTATGAAATCTTTGAAAGTTTTGAAATCCCAGATTATGGCCTGAAATTCCATTTCCCATTAAAGGACAGGATTCCTTGGAGAAACGGGTGATTCAGGCCTGGGGCACAGAATGAACCTGGATTATCTTGTCATTTGAGGGCATGGATGTCATGGAAAACTACAAGGGTAATGTCAAAACGACTAGGAGCTAATGTAAAGTTCCCACTGGCCAAAGATGAGACAATCTGAATATCAACAGAGAAAATAACTGCAGTGGATTGAAACACATCAAATATATATATATTTGAGAGTTCATAATAACACCATGAATGATGAACAACAACAAAAACCTAACTGGCCACCACTGAAGGGTATTAAAAAACTAACTTGTGGCGTGGCGTGGTGGCTCATGCCTGTAATCCCAGCACTTTGGGAGGCCAAGGCGGGCAGACTGCCTGAGCTCAGGAGTTACTGGATTCCTGGAACATTGTTTCAAAGGCCTGTGCAACATGGTGAAACCCCATCTCTACTAAAAATACAAACAAACAAACAAACAACAATAGCCGGGCGTGGTGGCAGGCATCTGTAATCCCAGCTACTTGGGAGACTGAGACAGAAAAATTGCTTGAACTCGGGAGGTGCAGGTTGTAGTGAGCTGAGATTGCACCACTGTACTCCAGCCTGGGTGACAAAGCAAGGCTCTGTCTTCAAAAAAAAAAACGAACTTGTTATTTTAAAAACTGGTAAATAAAAGCAAAGAAGCAAGAATGGATCCTGCTCCTCCTATATGAACTGTACCACTGAGTAACCAAACAGATGAGGAACCGTTTCTCCTCATGCAAGTACTGCACTAATAAATGACTAGGAAGACAGAATTCGAGAATTCCCATCTGGCAACCCCTAGTAAACTACTGGATCTAGGCACTGTCTATCAATACTGCTAAAAAATTACCCAACCCCCCACTCCCACAAAAAAATGATAGAAAATCAAGCATTCTCTATCTACTGATGGAAGGGCACACCCTCTCCTCAGATACACTCTTATTTAAAAAAAAACAAAAAAAACCCAGTCAAACCTGAATGTAATGAGGCCATCCAGATCCAACCACCCTTTACTAGGAATACTGAAGCCAGAGGAACATATTAAGTCACACCACAGGTGACGATGAGCAAAACCCAGAACACAAGAAACTCTAAGGAACAAATGACAGTTTCTTCAATAAATAAACAGCAAGGGAAATAAAGACATGAAGAGGGGGCTTATAGAAGAGACTTCACAGACAGATCAGCACATATACTGTGTACCGTATTTGGACCTCAGGCCAAATACACTGTTAGGAAAAAAAAAAAAAAAAGGTGGCCAGGCGCGATGGCTCACACCTGTAATCCCAACACTTTGGGAGGCCAAGGCAGGTGGATCACCTGAGGTCAGGAGTTCTAGACAAGCCTGGCCAACATGGTGAACACCCATCTCTACTAAAAATACCAAAAATCAGCCAGGCGTGGTGGCAAGCGCCTATAATCCCAGTTACTCAAGATGCTGAGGCAGGAGAATCACTTAAACCCAGGAGGCAGAGGTTGCAGTGAGCTGAGACTGTACCACTGCACTCCAGCCTGAGCAACAGAGTGTGACTCCATCTCAAAAAAAAGAAAAGAAAAGAAGAAAAGAAAGGGAAGAGGAAGAAATCGCCAGGAAAAGGAGGGAAAAAAAAGCCTCCTGTAGCCAGGAAGGACCATTCCAGTGCAGCAGTAGCCCTTACCCCAGACATCGGACTTGATGGAGAACTTGTTGTAGGCCAGGCTCTCAGGCGCGGTCCATTTGATTGGGAATTTGGCTCCGGCATGAGCAGTGTAGGTGTCCCCTGTCATCAACCTGCTCAGGCCAAAATCGGCCACCTTCACCAAGTGGTTCTCCCCTACCAGGCAGTTTCGGGCGGCAAGATCTCTGAGAAAGGAAAATGTTGACCCATGAGAGCGCTCAGCCAACTTTCTCACTTCACAAATCCACCACTGCTGAGCAAAGGTGCAATGCTGACAATGGGAAGATTGAGTCCCGTGCCCTGGAATATGTTAATGCCCACTGCAATCAACACAGCGCCAGCCTCTCGGCACACACACCCTGAGATCCCAACATGGGGAGAGGCTGGCGCTGGGAGCGGGCTCCCTGGCCCCGTGACCTAGAGTAAGTTAATTACCTTGGGACTCAGTTACCTCATCCGTAAAATGAAGACGATAATAACGGCACCCACCTCTTAGGGTTGCTGTGAGTGTAATTAATTAATATGCTAAGTGCTCGGACTGATGTGCCGGGAATAGTAAGTGTATAATGCTACTCTATGCCAGGCACAGAGACAAACAGCCCTTGACTGCAAGAAACTTCTATCAGAGTGCATCTCCACTTGTCCTATCCAGACTTGACGGGACAAAATAAAACAAAGCCCGTGGCATTCTTTACCCAGACTGTGCTTCCTACTTCCTCTTTTCTTCCTGATGCTTACCCAAATGTATCCTAAAATCTCTCTCCCGTATAATCTGCTTCCTCTCGCTTCCTGGTTCTGCCAGGGAGGTAGGAGTCTAATCTTTGGTTCACGAACGTTAACCATGAAATCACAAGGCAAATGGGAAGCGAGGAATGAGAGGAGGCAGCAGCTTGAGGCGATGGCCGCATGAGATAGCCTGATCATCAGCAACGAGAGTGAAATCAAATACAGAAGAGTTGTGCCTAAGAGGATTTTGGTAAAACATTTTAAGTTAGCTTGAATGAAGAAGGAACAGACCCAGCCGTGCAAGGCAAACCAGAAGTCAGGCAATCTCAATTTGCAGCATCAGAGGGTTCACTTTCCTGAAAGCCAGGAGTATGGCTCAGGCTCTCGTGGAGCATAGAAAATCTGTCTTACAAGGAGCCACCAGCATTTCACACATGCTACCCTTATTCCCTGCTATGAAATCTCATGTAGAGGTTTCATACTTGAGCTAATTGGGTAGGAAAGGTCACAGTGGTGGCGTGGAGAACATCTCGTATAAAAGATGCCGGCAAAGCCCATCAGGCTCTGTCCTGCACAGCCGCTGCTTTGCTAGGAAGCCATTTCCACCAGCAAAGAATTCGAAGACCAAGATAATTGTGGCACATTTGAAGGTCAAAACACTTGAGGGTTTAAAACAGCAAAGACGCTTAATTTAGACCTCCATATACACAATTCTGACAATTGTGGAAACATCCCTGAACCAGAGGACAGCAAGTTAAGTGGAGAATAAAAAGATAATAAAGAGGAAGCAGGAAAAAAAAACCCAAACACACTAAAAAACAAAACTCATGTACTGGCTGTTACCATGAGTTTGTGTAAAAGCAATGCCAGCGGCTCCCAGGGAGAGGTCATTACTGATGGACGCTGGCCCCGGAGGAACAATGAGCACTCGATTTCAGAGGGAGCTGTGATGATTAGGAAGGATGCCTTTTATGAACTTCATTTAATATTCCACTTAGCCCAAAATGGTTCAAAAATGAAATATTTCTTAGGCCGGGGATTAACTGCTCCGCCGGTCCAGTCTAGGCCTGGCTGAATTCAGCCCTGGACGCATGCCTGAAGCTGGCTTTGCCAGGGACCTAGTGCTTGCCTTTGTTCCAAAGTCCAATGTGTTGCCAGCACTGAGGTTAGAAGCTGCGCCCTGAGACCGCCTAGGCTGGGGCTTTTTGTAAAGGCTGCCTGGCTCCCGGCTCCTGGCTCCAGGCCCCACGGCTCCGAGGCACAGGCTGCCCGGCCAGGCCCCTACCTGTGGATGAAGTTCTTCTTCTCCAGGTACTCC
Source organism: Cacajao melanocephalus (assembly GCA_963573385.1). Taxonomy (NCBI): domain Eukaryota; kingdom Metazoa; phylum Chordata; class Mammalia; order Primates; family Pitheciidae; genus Cacajao; species Cacajao melanocephalus. Next base: position 39,470 of record CAUYLG010054937.1, read on the forward strand.
ATGGCTGATGAGATCTGAGTGGCCATGTACAGCAGTACCACGGCGTTCACCTCCTGCCGGTTGCACTCCCTCAGGTAGTCCAGCAGGTTCCCGTAGGTCATAAACTCGGTGATGATATAGAACGGGGGCTCCCGGGTGCAGACCCCTGCCAACAAGACACTGAGGACTTCAGCACGTGGCTCCCCTCCCACTGAACAAACAACTGTCTAAAGAAAAGCCTTCTGAATGATTCTGACTCTGCTCCTGAGACCTGGGCCCAGCTTCTAACATGGTCCCAAGCACCTGTGTTCCGGGACTGTGCTCACATGGGAGGGACATGGCCAGGCTCCTTTCTTCTCAAGCCAATGAACTTGAATTCACACAGGGAGAGGCTGCCAGAGTTCAGAAGCAGACCTGGCCCCACCCCAAATGACCTTCACCACCATCAGTTTCCCCCAAATGGTTACGTCTACTTACAGAATCACTTCAGTGAGAAAACTCTTGAAAATTCTCAAGCTTCAGAAACTAATTGTGGATTTGCATTTGACTGCTCTTAGGTATCCACTTAAAATAATCACATTCTCCTCTCTCCCTCTCTCTCCCTCTGTCCCTCTCTCTCTCTCGTACTTACATTTGCATATGTGCCCATCCCACACAGGCCTCATCTGACCAATGGCTGACCACTGGTAGAGCACGAATGTTCCAATTAGGCTTCGTGCAGTGAGCCGCCTGTGCGTCTTCCCCAGCGCCTGTGTCACCCTGCGGGTGTGGTGCGAGACCCTCTCTACAGAGCCCCGGGCCTACTCACCAAGGAGCTGGACCAGGTTAGGGTGCTTGATCTCTTTCATGACTGCAGCTTCTTTCAAGAACTCTTCCACCTCCATGGTGTCCTCCTGCAGAAGGAAAAAATGAGGGTGAAATTATTTCAGCAAGTAAGTGCGACTTGAATGGTTAATACAAAATGGAGCTTCAACGCCCGCTTGTCCTGGGCTGCGTTTTGTGATGGCCACATGGTCACAGACGGGTTCCATAACAGCTGACCAGCAGCCTGATGACACAAACAACTTTCCCCTTTGGGAGCAAACTTCTGAATTCTCCTCCAGAGCAACAGGGCAAAGCTGGCTTGCATGTGCAGACAACCTGCTTCTGGTGCCTGCTAGGCAGGCCACACGTGCTTCCCCACCTCTTGGAGCTCGTGGTGGTGCAGGAGAGCTACACGGGCCAACACCACGAACGTGGCACTCTTTCCCCACGGAACCTGGTTTCCAAGGGGTGCTAACACACTCAGTATAAAAACATCACCTGCAGAGTCTGAAATGTATCTCATGTAACGGAAGAGACCCCGGTGACAAGAAAGAGACACTGCATCACAAAGAAGAGCGACGTCTCAAAGTATGGTAGCAACAGAGGATGCTGAACTGCTCTGGCACGTGGTCGTGGGCTCTTAATGAAGCAGTCATCACTGTCTGTCAGGTCAATTACTCAGAGTCTAAAATAATCCTCACCAGCAGCTCCCCTAACAACGAATTCACAAGGATCATCAGTACATGTCACATTTTAACAAGTCCACAGCATCTATATGCCAAGGGGGAGAAAAAGATAGAGCTTGGGCCCAGCACAGACAGGCCGTGGCTTCTACAGGTCCTCGCATCTTTTCAGTCTGGGCTCAAGTTTGAAGTGCCGTGGCACTGAGCCGTGGGGACAGCCCCATCACACAGAGCCTTGACCTTGGCCTACATCACTTAGCCTCTTTTTGACAAAAAAACGCTACTGTCTACTGAACCAGCCATCAAAAAAGAAGCAGGCGGGTGTGAAATGATATGGTCTGTTTGCTGTGAGAACCTGGCTACAAAGGCCAAAGAAGGAAGTGAGATGCCTCCAACTTTGCAGAGTTTGGAGAGAAAGACTGTACAGGGAACAGGGCGTGAATGTGTTAAAAACTAGGCTCCCCAAAGAGGAAGGCTTCATCAACTTTCTGTTAAATGTGGAACCTTGTATGTTCCGGCCCCTTTGGGAGACACAGCGTCCTGACAGTCCTGCTTGCTGTGGCTGCCCCGGTTCCCCCCACTGCGGTGGGGGAGGCTTCCAGAGGACGGGCCAACCTTTACTTGCAGCATTCTTGCTTTGGCCCATCCTGTTTACAAGTGAAGCATGACCAATGAGGCTATGTGTCAGCCCATTATCTCTTAGCTCAGGGCTCCGTGAGACTGAAACTTGGAAACAATTTATTGCTCTTTAAAAATGGTGAACTGCTCTTAACGTCAATTAAACCTTGTTGCTAGTCACTGTGCCAAGCTGTCTGAGGGGGAAAGAGCTCACCCCTGCCGCCACCCCATTGGTCATTTAATTCTTCTGAGTCCTCTCTGCTCCTTAACGTGCTTAGCAGACCATGCTGTTTTTGGCATGGAGTGCTCTGATTTACCAGGGTGACATGCTAATGTCAAAGGCTGGACAGTGAATGCCTGCCAGCATCCAGGGATTCAATGCTGCTCACGTACAGGACTGGGGCTTCAAGAATCTTGCCGGATCAACAGTATGGTTAAAAAGTAGCTCTCAAAGGAAGCTTTCTAAACAAATGGAGTTTTTCTTTTTTGAAGACCACGTAATAAACCACACACAATGAAACCATTTCATAAATGTCATTTGCTTTTATAGCTACCGACCCTCTTCTAAGAGACTCATGTTATAATCTTGAGAGGCATGTACATGCAAAAGGAACATGGCTTTCAAAGGCAGCACTCTTCTCATCTGTCTCTCTTACATACATACAAACACACGGGAGGGAAGTATAAATAATTCCTTCTTTTTCTTACAGAAAAATCAGTGTGAATTTGTCTCCCCCTGCTGGAATCAGACCTAGTTCAATTTTTTTTTTTTTTTAATTTTTTTCCGAGACGGAGTTTTGCTCTTGTTGCCCAGGCTGGAGTGCAGTGGTGAGATCTCAGGTCACCACAACCTCCACCTTCTGGGTTCAAGTGATTCTCCTGCCTCAGCCTCCTGAGTAGCTGGGACTACAGGCATGCACCACCACGCCTGGCTAATTTTGTATTTTTAGTAGACAGGGTTTCTCCATGTTGGTCAGGCTAGTCATGAACTCCCGACCTCAGGTGATCTGCCCGCCTCAGCCTCCTAAAGTGCTAGGATTACAGGCATGAGCCACTGCGCCCAGCAGTTCAATTTATTATTTTAACTATTAACAACAGCCAGCTGAGTGTGGTGGCTCACGCCTGTAATCCCAGCACTTTGGGAGGCCCAGCGGTATCGCCTGCCTATCCTGCAGGAGCAAGTACAGCCTGGCAACAGCAGGCTCTGAGCTGCACGCCCTCTCTCCCTGTGTGTGGCCCACGCTGTGCAGCTAGAGAGCCACTGCGTACAACTGCCAAGTGTACGACTGCCCTTCCTTCTTGGCCTCTTTCTGGAGCTCCCTAAATAACACCCATTTCCTGGGAGAAAGAAAATAAAACTGAAACACACTGTGCTAGGTGGAGTCAACAGGTACTCTCTCAATACCACAGGGGAGTGCAAACCGATGACACAGACTCCTTGGAAGGCACTTTGGCAGTATGGTCAAAGGCATAAATGCTCATGGTCCCTGATCCAGAAGTTCTGAGAAGCTGACCCACCAGGAGAGTTTCACATATATGCAAATGAGGATAATCCCTGTGCTGCTGTTTGTAACAGCAAAATATTGGCAGTAAGACAAAGGCCCACTGAAAGTTGGTACATGTTAAAATATATCCACACAAACCAAGACAATCTTATGTGTATTGATGAGGACACATTATGTGGACAACAGAAGGCAGACAGCAGCGTCTACAAGATGCTTTCCCATGCTTAAGAAAAGGTTCACATATGTGGACTCAGGACAGACACAGAACTCGAGGGTGGGAGGGCACTGTGTGCATATAGTACCTATTGGAAAAATATATCCTGTACATTATTTTCCACTGTTTAAGTAGTAAATCCGTCAGTCAGCTCGTGAGTCAATCTAAATGCCACAGCCAGATCAATAGTGGTCTTTTCCAAAGTCTATTACTTAGAGAACTGATTCTTAGGGGAAAAACAAACAAACAAACAAACAAAACACTGCTGTCCAAACTTTGAATTCAGCTCAGCTCATTTAAAAACTGCAGCCTCTTAGCTGGGCACAGTGGCACAAGCCTGTGATCCCTGCTACTCAGGAGGCTGAGGTGGGAGGACTGCTTGAGCCCAGGAGTTTGAGGCCAGCTGGGCAACATAGTGAGACCCCGTTCCTACACCTCCAAAAAAATTAGAGCTTTTTGTACTTGACTGTTGGTTTTCTTAAGCACGTCCTCCCTAAAACACAGATAGCAAGACTATGTTCTACCGGAGACTGTCAAAATTCAAGGGTGCAGTTCCCAATCAATGCGCCTTTGCTGTAATTCCAGTTTCCCATATGCCAGGGTCAGCCTAGTGTCCTCCTTTTTTCCTGTTCTCGTTCCTCTTCCTTCTGCCCAGAAGGTACGTGACCCAAGGCTGCTTTACTTGTTCACTAAGGAGTCATGGTTAAAAGTAGGCTCTTGCTCCCCCTGTTGGTAAAGGAGGACTCTGGCTCTCCCCTTGGAGAGGCCAGCAATAGGAAATGGGCTGGATGGGTGGAAACTGAGAGACCCAGAATCCGCTGAGGGAAGGACGCTTGGGCAAGGCTGCAAGGATTTTTCAAGGCTTTTGAAGAGGAAGGTAGCTCGTAGCCATAACCTGTAAAGGAAGCGAATGGGAGAGTGGGGGAAAAGTTTTTTTTTTAAAGGCATAACTATGGCTTATGTACATTTTTATGGTGTTTGAGAAATAAGAATCTGGTTTCAATTTTAAAAAAGAGCTGAGCTGTGGAGCTGAATGCTTGGGCTCAAATCCTGATGCTGCCAATCCAGGCTGTGTGATGCCAGGCCAGTCACTTAACCTCTCTCTGCTTCCATTTTCTCAGCACTGAAATGCTGATACAGGGTGAATGTCCCTTAACTGAAATGCTTGGGACTGGAAGTGCTTCAGAGCTCAGATATTCTCAGATTTTGGAGTATCTGCATTATGTAGTACCAGATGAGCACCCCAAATCTGAAAATCCAAAATCTGAAACATTCCAATATGCATTTCCTCTGAGCTGTAGGTCGGTGCTCAAAAAGCTTCGGATTTAGGAGCTTTTAGGGTTTGGGATGCTCAGCCTGGAAGGATCTTAAGGTGGTGAGGAATCAATGAGATGCGGTATGTAACAAGCACGGAGACCTCTGCCAGGCACACAGTAAGGGCACGGTGAAAGCTGAATGTTAGCCACTGCCATGATTTAGAATCCACTCAAGAATTTCAGCTGTTTGTTTGTGTGTTTGTTTTTTGGGAAATAGGGTCTCACTCTGTTCCCCAGGCAGGAGTGCAGTGGCATGATTACAGCTCACTGCAGCCTCAATCTCCTGGGCTCAGGTAATCCTCCCATGTCAGCCTCCTAAGAAGCTAGGACTACAGACGCACCACCGTGTTTGGCTAATGTTTTGGTATTTTTTGTAGAGGTGGAGTTTCACCATGTTACCCAGGCTGGTCTTGAACTCCTGGATTCAAGCAATCCACAGGCCTTGGCCTCCCAAAGTGCTGGGATTACAGGTGTAAGCCACCATGCCTGGCAACTTCCGCTTCTATAGCAAAGGTAAATGCCCAATATTGGCACTAATCTTATTTGGCAAAAAGGCAACATACTGCAGGATGTTTTTGCACACAGCCAGGAGGAAGGACGGCTAATTTACTTAGCAGCTGCTTAGTACCATATTTTCAGTTAACACACCTCCAGAAAGGGACATATTGCCTTTTCCCTAATTACATACCACTCTGGGTGACTGCCCACAGAAATCCATGCAATGATATCCTATAATTCTTTACCAACTGTGAGATCATAAGTGAATCAGGCTCTTGGGAAAAATTTATTAAAGTATAATCAAAAGCGGAGTAACACATTGTTAGTAAAGCACATTCTGAAAGGCACCCATTTTAGATTCACTGATGTAAGAAACCCACCCTCTAAACCACACTGGTCTCCAGTAGCTTCTCTCCTCCGGAATCTCCTCCTCCAGCTGTTCAGAAAATAATGCCACAGCATCATCTACTGAAGCGGCGTTTTCTCAAATGTCGAGTTGTGCAACTTGATCTCTGAAGTTTTCAGACAAGTCTTTACTGGTTGAAATCTAGTGTATTTTGTGCTTTTAATCCTCATTTTACAAATCCTGGTAAAAGTGTGGTGAAGTCTAGGCCTTTCCCAGTTTGCTGGGCTGGTCAAGGCCCCATTTCTTGGGTCTGGTCTTCAACCCTGTGCAACCCAAGCAGCTGGGGCACCTGCACAGCCCTGGCCCGACACTCACAGTCTGTGGGACGCTGGGCAATGGCTGCTTTGTTCTTTCAGTTCTTTCATTTGAGGATAGTGAACTAAACTGCACATGTGTAAAAGTGTGGCTAGAGGTATAAAAATCTGGTATCTCCACGCCACCGGCGACCCACATTTGTAGGGGATTGCTGTATTTACAAGACACCTGCGCTGAGTCCTGGTGCTCTCTAAGGTAACAATCTCTGAGAAACTGAAATCAGATCATGTTATTCCTGCGCATCAAATCTCTCAATGGCTGGCTCCCCACTGCCTCCGTAAAATCCTAGCTCCTCAGCCAGGCCAAGGCCACTGTGACTCACCACTGTGCCTCTGGTTACCCCCCAGCTCCTGTGCCTCGGCCAAGCCATGCTTATTTACCGCAGCCCACCACACACAGCTCCCTAGTCCCTCCTTCGTTCACCCCCGGTGGTGTCCCGAGGATTGCTGTGCTGCAATCCTTCTTGCTCCTACACCTGGACCACCCCATGCCTCAGGTGAAGAACTCTGTCCCATTCAGTTTCTAATCCCAGTGTTGAGCCTAGGAACTGTCAAATAAAAGTGAGGAACCTGATATTTATTCAATTAAGAAAAAGTCTGCTGGGTATGGTGGCTCACACCTGTAATCCCAGCACTTTGGGAGGCTGAGGCAGGCGGATTATGAGGTCAGGAGTTCGAGACCAGCCGGGCCAACATGGTGAAACCCCGTCTCTACTAAAAATACAAAAATTAGCCGAGCATGGTGGTGTGCGCCTGTAGTCCCAGATACTCGGGCGGCTGAGGCAAGAGAATCACTTGAACCTGGGAGGCAGAGGCTGTGGTGAGCCAAGATCAAGCCCCTGCACTCTAGCCTGGGTAACAGAGCCAGACTCCGTCTCCATAAAAAAAAGAAAAAAAGAAAAAAGTCCAGGGCCAGGTGTGGTGGCTCAGACCTATAATCCTAGCACTCTGGGAGGCCAAGGTATGCAGATCACTTAAGGTCAGGAGTTTGAGACCAGCCTGGCCAACACAGTGAAACCCCGTCTCTACTAAAAATACAAAAATTAGCTGGGCTTGATGGCAGGTGCCTGTAATCTCAGCTACTTGTGAGGCTGAGGCAGGAGAAGCACTTAAACCCGGGAGGCGGAGGTTGCACTGAGCTGAGATCATGCCACTGCCCTCTAGCCTGAGCAAGAGTAAGACTGCATCTCAAAAAAAAAAAGGAAAGAAAGAAAGGAAAGAAAGGAAAGAAAGGAAGAAAGGAAGAAAGGAAGAAAGGAAGAAAGGAAGAAAGAAAGAAAGAAAGAAAGAAAGAAAAAGAAAAGAAAGAAAGAAAGAAGAAAAGAAACAGTCCTATCTGAGAAATATCCAGGGTCCTTAAGGTAACCCAAAAACATGTCCCCACCCCAGTGCCAGTCCTGCCCCAA
>CAUYLG010054938.1:0-11105 GCA_963573385.1 Cacajao melanocephalus
CTCCTGAGTATCTGAGATTAGAGGCATATGCCATCACAACTACTTTTTTTTTTTTTTTGTATTTTTAGTAGAGACGGGGTTTCACCATGTTGGCCAGGCTGGTTTCAAGTGATTCACTCTAGTTTATTATTCGAACTCCTGACCTCAAGTGATTCACGCTAATTTATTTTTATTTTTGTAGAGATGGGGTCTCACTATGTTACCCAGGCTGGTCTCTAACTCCTGGGCTCAAAGCAATCCTCCCACCTCAGCTTTTCAAAGTTCTGGAATTACAGGCTGAGCCACTGTAGCTGGCCTCTTTCAGCAATGTGTTGTAGTTTTCAGTGCATGAGGTTCGTGTCTTCATGGTTGATTTTTTTTCTGTGTAGTTTATTATTTTGTATGTTATTGTAAATAGAGTTCTTAATCTTTTTGGTTGTTCATACTACTATATAGAAATACAACTAATTTTTGGCTGGGTGTGGTAGCTCACATCTGTAATCCCAGCACATTGGTAGGCCAAGACATGCAGATCACTTGAGATCAGGAGTTCAAGACCAGCCTGGCCAACATGGTGAATCCCTGTCTCTACTAAAATATAAAAATTAGGCTGGGCGCGGTGGCTTACGCCTGTAATCCCAGCACTTTGGGAGGCCGAGGCGGGTGGATCACAAGGTCAAGAGATCGAGACGATCCTGGCCAACATGGTGAAACCCCGTTTCTACTAAAAAGTACAAAAATTAGCTGGGCGTGGTGGTACGCGCCTGTAGTCTCAGCTGCTTGGGAGGCTGAGGCAGAAGTGCTTGAACCTGGGAGGCGGAGGTTGCAGTGAGCCGAGGTCGCGCCACTGCACTCCAGCCTGGTGCCTGGCGACAAAGTGAGACTCTGTCTCAAAAAAATAAAAATAAAAATAAAAATTAGCTGAGCATGGTGGTGCACACCTGTAGTCCTAGCTACTCAGGAGGCTGAGGCAGAATTGTTTGAGTCAGGGAGGTGGAGGTTGCAGTAAGCCAAGATCCTGCCACTGCACTCCAGCCTGGGCAACAGAGCAAGACTCCGTCTCAAAAAAAAAAAATTACCACTAATTTTTGCATGTCAATTTTGTAACCTGCAACTTTGCTAAGTTCATTTATTAGTTCTGATAATTTTTCATGGTTTTTTTAAAGGTTTCTACATCTAATATCCAGTCATATGCAAACAGAGATAGTTGTATTATTTCTCATTTGGATGCCTTGTATTTCTCTTGCCTAATTGCTCTGGCTAGAACTTCCAGTACTACGATGAATATAACTGGTAAAAGTGACATCCTTCCTTATTTCTGATCTTAGAGGAAAAGTTTTCAGTATTTCACTATTGAGTATGATGTTAGCTGGTGGGGAGGGTTGTTTTTTTTTGTGAAACAGGGTCTCACTCTTGTCACCAGGCTGGAGTACAGTGGCACGATTTGGGCTCACTTCAACCTCTGCCTCCCAGGTTCAAGCAATTCTCCTGCCTCAGCCTTTTGAGTAGCTGGGATTACAGGTGTGTGCCACCACACCCAGCTAATTTTTGAATTTTTTTTTTTTTTTGAGATGGAGTCCCATACTGTCACCCAGGCTGGAGTGCAGCTGCATGACACCATGCCCAACTAATTTCTATCTTTTTAGTAGTGCCCGATTTTCACTATATGTTGGCCAGGCTGGTCTTGAACTCCTGACTTCAAGTGATCCGCCCACCTTGGCCTCCCAAAGTGCTGGGATTAAAGGTGTTAGCCACCCCACCCAGCCTGGTCTATAGTTTTCTTGCAGTGTCTGTCTGGCTTTGGTAACAGGGTAATTCTTGCTCATAGAATGAGTTTTGAAGTACACCCTCTGTTCAATTTTAGGGAAGAATTCAAGAAGTACCAGTGTTAATTCTTCTTTAAATAGCCTGGGTAAAGTCAGGCGTGGTGGCTCACGCCTGTAATCCCAGCACTTTGGGAGGCCGAGGCAAGTGGATCGCTTGAGGTCAGGAGCTCGAGACCAGCTTGGCAACATGTCGAAACCCTCTCTCTACTAAAATACAAAAAAAAAACTTAGCTGGGTGTGGTGGCGGGTGCCTGTAATCCCAGCTATTCAGGAGGCTAAGACAGTAGAATTGCTTGAACCTGGGAGGCAGAGATTGCAGTGAGCCTGGATTGCACCAGCCTGGATGACAGAGTAGGACTCCATCTCAAAAAAAAAAAAAAAAAAAAAATTTCCCAAAAATGCCTGGGATTTAGAAGTCCAAATAATGTTAGCAGTAAAATAAAACCAATAGTTTCCCATATGAAAAAAATACATATACAAATCTCAACTAAGTCCCAAGTGTTAATATTTTGGTGATATAATTATTCAAACTTTTTTTTGAGATTTTCATTGTTGCCCATTCTGGAGTACAATGGCACAATCATAACTCACTGAACTCTCAAAGTCCTGGGCCCAAGGGACCCTCCAGCTTCAGTCTCCCAAGTAGCTGGGTCTACAGGCACATAAGTCCACACTCAGCTACTTTTTTTTTTTTTGAGACAGGGTCTCGCTGTTGCCCAGGCTGGTCTGGCCTCAAGTGATTCTTCCATCTTGGCCTCCCAAAATGTTAGGTATGAGCCACCATCCCTGGCCCAAAGTTTCTATTTAAAAATTTTTCTATTTTTAAAAACTCACAGCACAAAAAACTGTAGAAAAGAATATTTTATTGAAAGTTTCTCAATTAACAATGGTGCGAAGTACAATCTGACTCAAACCTGTCCAATCAGCATCAACTGCTATTGAAAGAATTCAAATATATAGAAGAAGTGGGGGTGGGGCACTTAGGTCCCATCTCTGCCAACGTGGGGGAGGGAAAAAAAAAAAAAGACAAAATGACTGACTCAGCCAGGTTCGTTCTTGTCTTAGTGCTGGGGCAGCAGCTCTAGCTCCTGCTACAGACGGAATACTTAAGGACAGGCTCCCTAGGCGTAGGCATGCTTGGTCAGGGGTCCCCATCCTAGCAGAGTGATGCACAGAGGAAGGCCAGTTCTGGCCTTCCTCCTTCATCCACAGGCCTGCCTCAGAGAGAGGGAGGTGGCATCTCTACATTCACACCATGGTCTCTCTGTCCCCCAGGGTATCTTGGGATAGGGGCTCACAGTAGAAAGCACATTTTGGTCAGCCCAGGGGAGGCAAGGGGTGACAAAGGCTGTCTGGAAGGAGCAAAACAGAAGAGAGAAGGGGGCAGGGAGTCACAGGAACCTGGGGTACCAGGCTCCCAGGAAGGTGCAGATTATGACAGAGCTTGCAGGATGCTGGCATCCCATACCAACCATTCTACCTGGCTTTCCTCCTTGGAGAGGTGGTGGGCTCCCTTCTTCACTGTGTCCCTGCCTCCTCTGGCCACTAGGAGTTGGAAATTGAGTGACAATCCTTCTAGATTTACTTTGGCCAATCCAGAGGGATGGGCTTTTAGGTAAGGGGCAGAGAACTGCCCAACTCGCAGCAGGAAGCCAAGGAAACCCAGGGTGAGAGCTGGATGGGAATGGGGAAGGGGATTCAGGGAGAGAAGCCCGCAGAGGGAGGAAAGAGCACAGATATGCACTTGGAAACCAAACCTGGTAACCGAGGATCTGCAGACACTGGCCCGAAAGAACGCTGATCACATGGTGGGAGAGGGAGGTAGGGAAAGAAGGATGACCAGAGAAGAGTAGAAACTCCCCAGTAACCCCAGATACTCCCTTCCCATCCCCAGGACCCATCAACCACGGGCAGCCATTCTCTCCTTACCCACAGGCAAAGAATTAAGACATAATAGTGATTTTTCCCAAATTTAGGGCCTATACGGGTAGGGAACAGCGAGTGGGACTGGGAAACTGAACAATTTCAGTTTTTAGCCACAGAGCTACTGCAGAAGGAACCAGTGAGCTGTCCCTCCCTTCTCCTTCTCCACATCTCCAATCACAGGTGTGAGAAAAGGAACTCTAGCCGAGGGCAGGACCAACCCCTCCCCTGACTCTTGATGTTTAATAAATAGAGGTGGTGGGAGAAGCGGGTAGAGATGAATGGGGAAAATGGAGGTGGGGGTTATAGTTCGTCGTTCTTCAAAGGCTGCTTCTGTCCTGTAGATTGTTCTTTCTGCTCAGGTTCTGCGGGGAGTTGAGGGGAGCAAAGGAACCACAGCAGGTGAAACAGAGGTAACCAACACCAGCTCTTTGCAGGTTTTCCCAAGACCCCACCAGGCTTCCCACCGTAGCCACAGCTCCACCTTCACCTGCTCCCCTCTCACCTGCTCCAGGACCTCCTAACTCCAGAGGCTCAGTGTCTCCTGGTTCGGATCCTGCTTTGGGAAGGAACAGGTTAGTCTCCTCAGAAGGGAGGACGAGGCTAAGGGAGGGCTGGGCCACTTTTTCTATGAAGAGCCAGCTAGTAAGTACTTTAGGATACATGAAGCACATTTGGTCTCTTTGCCTACTGTTTTTTTTTAAACTACCCTTTAAAAATGCAAAGGCTCATGGGCTGTCTAGAAACAGGCTGTGCCTGCCAGTTTCCCTACCCCTGGGCTAATGCAACATCGATGTGCCCAACCACGGTTGCCCCAACTCACCAGTCTCTACTTTCTCGGGTTCTGAAATGGGCTCGGCATCTTCAGTCTGGCCTGGAAGGAAATTAGGGGTGAGACACAGCCCCAGGAGGGAAAGGAGGCCATCTCCCTGTCCAGCAGAATATGCAGCCAGGTACCCTGCCCTCACCTGCTGGAGGGATGACCTTCTCCCCCTGGTCACTGGCACTGGCATTGAGGGGAGGTTCTGCCCGGGTCTCATTCTTGTCCTTGGGCCGGGGCCGGGGCTTAGTGAACTTGGCCTTATTGAGAAGATACTGCACCTCTCGGTCCAGGGCCATCATCTTGGCCTCAATGTCTTTTGAGAGCAACACGGGCTTCTCTGTGGCGGGCAGCTTGGCCTGCTCGGCCAGAGTTGCATTCTTCCAGGCCTGTGGGTGAGACCAGGAGAGGCTCCGAGCTAGCCGTGGAGAGAGCAGACATCTCTGTCCCAGATGGAATCACACCCCCAATCAGCCTCTTCCCTCAGACTGCAAATCACTGCCACCCCTGGGCTCAGCCCCATGAGGCTAACATTAAAGGTTCTCCACAATGACCTACACATTTCTGGTTACATCCTGCCACAATGGAGTGACTACAACTGAATAAACTGCTTGAATATTTTTTTTTTTTTTTTTTTTTTTTTTAAAGATAGAGTCTGGCTCTGTCACCAGGCTGGAGTACAGTGGCGTGATCTTGGCTCACTGCAACCTCTGTCTCCTGGGTTCAAGCGATTCTCCTGCCTCTGCCTCCAGAGTAGCTGGGACTGTAGGCGCATGTCACCATGCCCAGCTAATTTTTGTATTTTTATTAGAGATGGGGTTTCACCGTGTTGGCCAGGATGGTCTTGATCTCTTGACTTTGTGATCTGCCCACCTCGGCCTCCCAAAGTCCTGGGATTACAGGTGTGAGCCACCGCACCCGGCCAAATACTCTTTTCTTGACTCTCCACTTCTGAGCTCTCACTCAAGAGCCCCCACATATCCAAAACAGTTTCTGCTTCATATGACAAGTCAGTTTCACGAGCCAAACCCTGGGACCATGTTCTGAATCCAGCTCAAATCCCAGGTCCTCAAAGCAGCTTTCTCTATCCTCATGGGATGGGTTTTTTGCTCCTCCAGTCTAATGACTCTTATGGCCATGGCCCTTGTTTGGGACTAATCAAATGTGGGCTCAAATATGGACATCTTTTGCCTTCAGATTAGATGCTAAGCCAGGAGGCAGAGGCTGCTGCGGCTTCATCTCTCCGCCTCTCCCACAGTACCTGGGATGGCAGCTAAGTATCTGGTTAAGTATTTACAAAGTGATTACCCAGGTCTCATTGATGACTTTCTCTAATGTTGTCATCTCCACCTCAGTGAAGATCTGGTCCATCTCTGGAATGAGCCGGGCCCCCCTGGAAGCCAGAGAGGAGACCATTAGCCCCACAGGAAGAGGGGCTTGGGGTGGGGGGAGTGGGAAGCTGGTAGGAATGAAAACCAGTGGCCTTGGCAGGACTGCATAAAGGATTCAGGGGCTGCTCACTTGAGGAACATGCTGGAATGGTTGAGGAGATTATCGAGGGCAGACAGCCTTTCAGGCCACTTCTTGCGCTCCTCCACCCGAAAAAAGAGCCCTTGGCACAGCTTCCTCAGCTCAGCCAGCTTCTCCTTCAACATCTGATGGATGTAGGATTGGGCAGAGGGGTGGAAGGGATGACAGCAGAGCCTGGAGTCAGCCCCATGTGCTTCTTTATGGGCTCAAGCCCCAGCTCTTCTCTCTCTCTGACCCTGGGAGAGGAAGGAGAGCTCCCATTCCACCTGCCATGTCCTGAGAGGCCCCTCACCACTGTGGTGGCTCCAAAACCCTCATCCTCCAGCCAGCTGGATGTGGCACTGAGTTTCCCAGAGATCTCCTCACGCTGCTCCTCTGTGGACACTTCTTTGTACTCGGGCTGGTACAGCTTGTCCTAGGGGGGACACGCAACACATGCACCCACAAGCCCAGGAGCAAGGCCCACAGAGGCAGGTGTTAAGCCCGGGGGAGCTGCTGCCTCCTGCCTACTGACCTGGGTCTCAAAGATGAATGCTTCCAAGCTGTTGGCAGCTTTCTCTCGTTCCTGCTTCTCTAGGTCTCGGAGTGTCAAGTCCTGAAGTCTATGGGAAAAAGGAGGGGAAGGGATGAGGGAGAGAATGGGTGAGAACCTGAGACTCTGGGTCAGATAGCCCTTCCTCAACCTGCGCACCCTGCACACATGTACACACATACCAGCGTCCTCACTTACTTCTGCACTGACTGAGCCAGCTTATCCTCTGGCAAGTCAGGCAGGTCCAGAACAACCAGCTCCACCCCAATCTCCTCTACCATTCGCTGCTTCCTGGCGGGCTTCTGCTTCTTCTCCCCTTCTGGGGCTGGAGGGATGCCTTCAGGCCCTGCCTCTGCCTTCTCACTTGGCTTCTGGGTGGGAAGAGTCAGGGATGTCAGGAAAAGCCTTGGCCCTCCTACATTCTCCATGGGGCAGAAACAAGGCAGGCGCCCATTCCCTTAGCCTCTGGGTCCACATTGGCCTCACTCTGCCACAGCTCACCTGGGCCTCAGACTTGTCTCCATTTTCTTTTTCTGTGGCCTTTTCTCCCTCAGGGGCTGCATCTCCCTTAGGTTCAGGGGGCGGGGTCTGAGAGGCATCCTTCACTGGGGCCTCAGCTTCCTCCTTGAGCTCCACCTGCTCCCCAGGCTCGTCCTTGATCCCCTCTGCAGGGCTCTCCTCTTCCTCCTAGAAACACCACAGGCGTCCCAGGGAACGATCAGGAGCAGGGCCTCCGAGAAGGCCTGGCTCAGCATTGCCGACCTCCTGGGCTCTGCCTGGCAGGCGTTCACCACTAAAGATACAGCATGGGGGTGGACAGGTGACCACTATATGGAAACAGTCAATGACCTGCTTGGACTGTGGCAATCTAGCTGGACAAAGGAAGAGCATCTGGATGAGGGGAATGGGCCTTGGGAGCGCTGGTCAAGAAATAGCTCAGAGCCCAGAGGGTCCTGAGGAGTGAGTGATTAACAGGGGCAGGGGCAGCCCATCCTCAGCCCCTTCCCCTGCTGCTACTACTTGTACCCGCCACTGTCCTCCATGCTCCCTGGCTCCATCCTGAGCTCACCTGGACAGTATCAGTACCATTCTCTTTGGCATCTGGTGTGGTACCACCTCCAAACAGGCTGGAAATGGTGTTGCCAAGTTCTAGGGGGAGGAAAACCCAAAGACTCAAAAGGGGCCCACAGCAGTAATTCCCAAGGGCCACGCCCTGTCCACCTCCCCATCCATGATGCAAGTACATTCTCTCCCATACACACATGCATGCTCATCTTACTGGTGAGGGTAGATTCCTCTTCTGGGCTGTCCTCCACCAGTGTCTCAAATACAGACTCTACCTGAAAACGGTTTCAAAATGAAGAAACACACAGGCTAACTCACCCTTTCTCTGCAAACATCCTGCCAAAGTGGGTGTCTGCTTATACACACTCCATGCCATTGCAGGCCTAGTCTCTCACTTGCCTTTTCTAAGGACTTGGAGGTGGTCACCCATCTCCTTTGATTAGGAGCCCTCCATTAACAGGGACCTAGCTCCTCTTTCCCCATAGAGCCCTCCACTTAACAGTATGGGCCATTACATCCATATTACCCCCAGATTTGTTCTTCAAAAATGGATTCCTGGCCAGGTGCAGTGGCTCATGCTTGTAATCCCAACACTTTAGAAGGCCAAGGTGGGTGGATCACTTGAAGTCAGGGGTTTGAGATCAGCCTGGCCAACATGGTGAAACCCCATCTCTATTCCAAATACAAAAATTAGCTGGACATGGTGGCAGGCACCTGTAATCCCACCTCCTCAGGAGGCTGAGACAGGAGAATTGCTTGAAATCAGGAGGTGGAGGTTGCAGTGAGTGAAGATGCCACTGTACTCCAGCCTGGACAACACAGCGAGATTCTGTCTCAAAAAAAATATTAATAAGTAGATTCCTGAGGCCAGGCACAGTGGTTTCCACCTGTAATCCCTGTACTTTGGGAGGCTGAGGCAGGAGTTAGAGACCAGCGTGGGCAACATAGTGAGACCCTGTCTCTATAAAAAGTACAAAAAAAATTAGTGAGATGTGGTGGCACATGCCTATCCCAGCTACTCAGGAGGCTGAGGTGGGAGGATCATTTAAGCCCAGGTGTTCAAGGCTGGAATGAGCTATGATCATGCCACTATACTCCAGCCTAGGTGACAGAGCCAAGATCCTGTCTCAAAAAAAAAAAGAGTGGATTCTTGAAATCATTCAGTAGTTCCCTCTAAGAAATTTACAATTCCCACGAACATTTATAGGTTATAAGGGGGTCTGCACCAGATCACCGATTAGCTCTGTTTAAAGCCAACATTTTTCCGATTCCCAAATCTTTTATGGTTATCATGTCCTAACACCACATGGAACCTGCTTTGGAAATGGCTGGCACGGCCTAAGCCCTTGGCATGCACATGGGGTCTTCTTCAGCTCTCACCCTGTCTAGACTGAGCACGCCACTCTCATCCAGGTTGAAGTGAGCCTTGATGCCCTTGGACTCGTAGTCAGGATACTTCTTGAAGCTGTCACCCACCCCTTTTAGCTTCACCGTGGTCAGATTCTGGGAGCCGAATACCCTGGTTGGGGAGGAAAGAGGAGTTCAGGGGGACTCACCCCAGCCCACGTCCCCTGTCTAGACTACATGGCTTCCTGGCATGAGGTATCAGGGGCATTCCCCAAGGGCACACTCAGGAGGATGGATGCATTCTACAGAGGAGCTGCTTACAACCTAACCCCAATTCCTTCCCCTGTTTCAGCCCTGCAGGCCCACATTCTCCCTCACCCTCTATCCTCAAATTGTCTAGCAGCCATGCCTCCCGCTCCCTGAAATTCCCATCTGGCACCCCCGCTTCTCACCGAAGATCTTCAGGCCCCAGGAAGCCCAGGTCACCGTAGTTGATGTGGAAGTTGAAATCATGGCTGTAGCGGTTAAAGGTGATGACTTTGCGTTGAGGGTAGGGCCCCATCCGAGAGAAGAGTACCCGTTTATTGTGCTTCAGGCTGTGAACCCCAGGCTCCTCTTCCACCTCTCTCGTGAACTCCACCTACAAAGCAGGTAGACAGAGGCACACTAAAGAACCCATGTAGGTTCTGGGCTAAGGATGGGGGTGGGGTGGGGGACACCTCTTAGTAGAAAGATGAAGGGATGAGCTACAGCAGACAAAGAGGAGACCACACTTGGGAGAGGTAAAGGGAACTTGTCACCTGCTCAGTCAGGCTCACTCACCAGGATGGGGTAGACCACTGCATCTCGGACGACAAATGGCTTCACCTTGAAGGCTTTACTGAGCACAGCTGCCTGGTACACTGCCCCCATGGCAGCTGCTTCATCTGCATTGATGTTCTTCCCCAGCTCCTCCCTGTGAAAGTCCCAAGCCTCAGCATGGTCTAACCTGGAGCATGCAACTGGGACTTCCCTCCCCTCAGCCCTCCAGCCGCTCTGCCCAAAGCCCTGCCCCAGGCAGAACTCAGCCCAATGCCCTAGCCCCCACACTCACTTGCCCACAGCCTTCAGCAACACCTCCTGAACTTTGGGGACCCGAGTGGCCCCACCCACCAGGATCACCTGCTCAATTTCATCCTGCAGTGGGGAAGAATGAGAGGTGGAACAGCACGCAGTTAATGCTCCTCCTCAGCACTGACTCATCCCCTGACGTCCCAAGGATTTCCTATGCCCTTTCCTACGGGGCATTCCCGCCTTTCCCTACTCGCTCACCAGACTCATTTCGGCACTCTGGAGGGCCTGCTGTACAGGCCCAGACACCCGCTCAAATAAGTCTGCACACAACTCCTCAAATTCCACACGAGTCACTTTTGCCTTGAAGTCCACATCATCCATCAGGCCTTCGATCTGGGAGAGGATAGAGACTGTCAGGGAGTTCTTGCCTAGGTCCTGCTCTCTTGGTGAGTGGGACAGAAACAAAAAGAATAGGTCTTTGGGAAGATGGCAGAGGGAGGAACATGGGCCATGCCAGGCACAAGCAGCCCAGTTCAGTGGCAGGACCCCCACTCTCAATGTGGGACAAATACAGCCTCAACCAGCCACTTGTGGGTACCTGTGCCATGTGGTCAGCATTGGCACTGAGGACGGTTTTGAGCCGATTAGCCTCACGCAGCAGCTTGGCCATGGCACGCGGGTTCTCCCGCACATCCTTTGCTCTCTGGCCCTTGCGCTGCTCATTGAAAAGCCCAGCCAGGTGTTCTCGAAGCCGGAGCTCCATCTCCAGGCCCCCGAGGGTGCGGTCAAATCTGTTGAGAAAATGGAGCAAGGAAAAAGAGTGAAGAACTGTCGGGATCGGCACGTCTGCCGGGGAGGCTCTTGGCCAGCAAGAGGGTCCCAACCTGGAAGGAGAGAAGTGCGCGGGAAATAAAGAAGATAGACAGATGGGGTCTGGAGGACTGAATAGGCTGTGCCTAAGCAGCAATTTTATTTGTGCATAGGGTCCCAATATATACTTTCAGCTTTCAGCAGCTGACGTCAACCCACA
>CAUYLG010054939.1:0-21362 GCA_963573385.1 Cacajao melanocephalus
CTCATCATCACTGGTCATTAGAGAAATGCAAATCAAAACTACATTGAGATACCATCTCACACCAGTTAGAATGGCGATCATTAAAAAATCTGGAGACAACAGATGCTGGAGAGGATGTGGAGAAATAGGAACACTTTTACATTGTTGGTGGGAGTGTAAGTAAGTTCAACCATTATGGAAGACAGACGATTCCTCAAGGACCTAGAAATAGAAATTCCATTTGACCCAGCAATCCCATTACTGAGTATATACCCAAAAGGATTATAAATCATTCTATTATAAAGACACATGCACATGTATGTTCATTGCAGCACTGTTTACAATAGCAAAGACCTGAAACTAACCCAAATGCCCATGGATGATAGACTGGACAAGGAAAACGTGGCACACATACACCATGGAATACTATGCAGCCATAAAAAATGATGAGTTTGTTTCCTTTGTAGGGACCTGGATGAATCTGGAAAACATCATTCTCAGCAATTGACACAATAATAGAAAATCACACACCGCATGTTCTTACTCATAGGCGAGTGTTGCACAACGAGAACACATGGACACAGGAAGTGGAGTATCACACACTGGGGTCTGTTAGGGGGCATTAGGAGAGGGACACCGGGATGGTCCATGTTGAGGAGGAATAACATGGGGAGAAATGCCAGATATAGGTGATGGGGGGATGGAGGCAGCAAACCATATTGCCATGTATGTACCTATGCAACAATCCTGCATGATCAGCACATGTACCCCAGAACCTAAAGTACAATTTAAAAAATATATATATGTGTGTATATATGTGTGTGTATATATATGTGTGTGTGTATATGTGTGTATGTGTGTGTGTGTATATATATATATGTATGTGTGTGTGTGTATATATATATATATATATAAAAGGAAAGAGGTTTTAGGCATGAAAAGAGAAAGCAGAGGCCCAGTCAATTTTATGCTTCATTCTTTGCTAAAGAAGATGCTGAGAAGATCTTCCCTCTCAAATTCCAGCTCAAAGTGAAAGGTCAGAGGTACTAGAGCTAATAGTGTCAAAGGCATGGTATGTTGTAAACCTAATGACAAAGTAGATGCAAATAAATAACTTGGAACTGGAGGATACTCATCCCAGAGTGCTGTAGGAACTCCAGAGTAAAACAGTCCGTGAATGTAAGACAATTTATGGTCACCCATGACCTTTGAGTATTCTTAGAATTTGAGGATGGGTAACAAATCCAATTACCTGTTGCAAAAATTTAGCCTTTGTCATCAATTTTTTTATTTTATTTGTTTTTATTTATTATTATTTTTTTGAGACAGAGTCTTACTCTGTTGCCCAGGCTTGAGTGCAGTGCCACAGCCTTGGCTCACTGCAACCTCTGCCTTCTGGGTTCAAATGATTCTCCTGCTTCAGCCTCCCATGTAGCTGGGATTACAGGTGCGCACCACCATGCTTGGCTAATATTTGTATTTTTAGTAGAGACGGGATTTCACTATGTTGGCCAGGCTGGTCTCAAACTCTAATCTCAGGTGGTCCTCCTGCCTCTGCCTCCCAAGGTACTGGGATTACAGGTGTGAGCAACCGCACATGGCCGTGTCATCTATTTTTTAAATGAAGTAAGTACTTTATTTTTTAAATAGCAACTTTAGTTTTACAGCAAAATTGAGAGAAAGGTACAGAGATTTTTCATGCATTTCCTGTATTAATCCTTTTGGACTGCCATAACAAAGTCCCATAGTGTGGCCTTATCAACAGTGAAAATTTATTTCTTATTATTATGGAAGTTGGGAAGTTCAAGAGTGACACACCAGCAGATTTGGTGTCTGATGAGGGCACGTTTTCTGGTTCATAGCCATCTCCTCGTTATGTGCTTACACGACAGAAGGAGCAAGGGAGTACTCTGGGGTCTCTTTTATAAGGGCATTAATCCCATTCATGAGGGTTCCAGCTTCATGTCCTAATCACTCCCTCAGAGACTCCACCTCCTAATACCATCACATTGTGGGTTAAGATTTCAACATAAGAATTTGTGGGGGACACATTTACTCTATACTATCTCTATCTTTGCACATGTATACCCTCTCTCTCATTATCAACATCCCCTACCAGAGTGGCACATTTGTTAAAACTGATGAACCTGCCTTGACACATTATAATCACACGAAGTCCATAATTTACTTTAGAGTTCATTCTTGGTGTTATATACTCTATGAGTTTGTACAAATATATAATGACATATAATGACATATTTTCACCATTGTAATATCATATAGAGTATTGTCACTGCCCTACAAATCCTCTGTGTTCTGCCTATACATCCCTCCTCTATACCCCTTCAACTCCTGGCAACCATAGATATTTTTTATTGTCTCCATAGTTTTGCCTTTCCCAAAATGTCACATAGTTGAAATTGTACATATGTAGACATTTCAGATTGGCTTTTTTCACTTAGTAATATGCATTTAAATTTCCGCGATATCTTTTCATATCTTGATAGATCATTTCTTCTTAATGCTGTTAAACTAAAATAAAATATAGACCAGGGCTGAAGAATCTGTAAGCGGACAAAGTCAGTTAGGTCTCATATGTGACTTTAACCTTGTTTGATTTGCAAACATAATCAAAACTTAACTTGAGGCTGGGCACAGTGGTTCATGCCTGTAATCACAGCACTTTGGGAGGCCAAGGCAGTGGATCACCTGAAGTCAGGAGTTCAAGACCAGGCTGGCCAACATGGCAAAACCCCGTCTCTACTAAAAATACAAAAATTAGCTGAGCATGGTGGCTTTTGCCTGTAGTCCCTGCTACTCGGGTGGATGGGACTGGAGTTTTAGTTGAACCTAGGAGGCAGAGGTGCTGTGAGCCGAGATTATGCCACTGCACTCCAGCCTGGGTGACAGAGCAAGACTTCATCTCAAAAAACAAACAAACAAACAAACAACAAAAAACAACCCCCACAACTTAACTTGGACTATTTCTTGTAAATGCCCGTATTAAAGAAAACAAAAACTTAAGCTCAACTAATCAGAAACCATAACTAGGGACTTTCCAGAAGCCTACACCAAATAAGGCAACTGTATAGCTCTAATCAATCAAATATTTTCTTTGCTTTACTTCCATGTTTGTCCTATAATACCTCCCCTTTCCACTCCCTCTTTGGTGCCCCCAAACTACTTCTAATTTTGAGCTGACCAATTCATGAATCATTGTTTGCGCAAATAAATTTTAAAAAAGTTAATTGTGCTTCAGTTTATCTTTTAACAATGTTGAATGATATTCCATTATCTGGATATACTATATTAATTCATTCACCTACTGAAGGACATCTTAATTCTTCCAGGTTTTAGCAAAAATAAAGCTGCTATAAACGTCTGTGTAGAGGTTTTTGTGTGGACAGAAGTTTTCAGTTCCTGTAGTAAAGTGCTAAGGTGTATGATTGCTGGATCATATAGTAAGAATATGTTTTGTTTTGTAAGAAACTGCCAAACTGTCTTGCAAATGGCTGTACCATTTTTCATTCCCACCAGCAGTGAATAAAAGTTCCTGCTGCTACACATCCTTGCCAGCATTTGATGTTGTTCATGTTTTGGATTTTGACCATGTTAATACCTATGTAGTGGTATCATACTATTGTTTTAATTAGCATTTTCCTGATGATGTAGGATGTGGAACATCTTTTTCATATGCTTATTTTCCATCTGTATATCTTCTTTGGTGAGGTGTTCCTTAAGGTTTTGGGCCCATTTATAATTGAATTGTTTGTTTTCTTATTGTTGAGTTTTAAGAGTTCTTTGTATATTTTGGATAACAATTCTTTATCAGATATGTCTTTTGCAATGATTTCCTCTCAGTGTGTGGTTTGTCTTCTCATTCTCTTGACCTTGTCTTTCATGGAGTAGAAGTTTTAAATTTTTTTTTTTCTTTTTTTTTTTTTTTAGACAGTCTCACTCTGTCACCAGGTGCCAGGCTGGAGTGCAGTGGCGCAGTCGTGGCTCACTGCAACCTCTGCCTCCTGGGTTCAAGCAATTCTTCCTTCTCAGCCTCCCAAGTAGCTGGAACTACAGGTGTGTGCCACCACACCCAGCTAATTTTTTGTATTTTTTAGTAACAACAGGGTTTCACCATGTTAGCCTGGATGGTCTCGATCTCTTGACCTCATGATCTGCCCGCCTTGGCCTCCCAAAGTGCTAGGATTACAGGCGTGAGCCACCGTGCCCAGCCAGAAGTTTTAAATTTTAATAAAATACAGCTTATCAATTCTTTCTTGCATGTAGCATGCCTTTTGATGTTGTATCTAGAAAAGTCACCACCCTATTCAAGGCCATCTGGGTTTTCTCCTATGTTATATTCTAGGAATTTTATGGTTTCCCATTTTATAATCAAGTCTATTATTGATTTTGAGTTTTTTTTTATTTTTGTGGATACATAGCAGGTATATATATTATGTATTGCATGAGATGTGGTACATGAGATGTTTTGATGCAGGCATGCAATGCATAATAATCACATCATGTAATATGGGGTATCCATCCCCTCAAGCATTTATTTTTTTGTGTTACAATGTAATTATACTCTTTTAGTTATTTTTAAATGTACGATTATATTATTATTGACTATAGTCATCCTGTTGTGCTATCATGTACTTGGTGTTATTTATTCTCTCTGACTACTTTTTTGTATCCATTAATCATACCTACCTCTTGCCCTCTTCACTCCTCTTCTCAGCCTTTGGTAACCATCCTTCTACTACTCTATCTCCATGAGTTCAGTTGTGTTGACTTTTAGATATCACAGATAAGTGAGAACGTGTGATGTTTGTCCTTCTGTGCTTGGTTTATTGCACCTAGCATAATAACTTCCATTTCCATCCATGTTGTAGCAAATGACTGGATCTCATTCATTTTTAAGTCTTAATAGTACTCTATTGTGTATATGTACCACATTTTCTTTATCCACTTGTGATGGTTAATATTGATTGTCAACTTGATTGGATTGAAAAATGCAAAATATTATTCCTGGGTGTGCCTGTAAAGGTGATGGCAAAGGAAATTAACATTTGAGTCAGTGAACTGGGAAAGGCAGACCCTACCCTCAATTTGGGTGGGCACAATCTAATCAGCTGCCAACGTGGCCAGAATAAAAGCAGGCAGAAGAACATGTAAAGAGTAGACTGGTTTAGTCTTCTGGTCTATATCTTTCTCCCATGTTGAATACTTCCTGCCCTTAAACATTGGACTCCAAGTTCTTCAGCTTTGACACAGACTGGCTTCCTTGCTTCTTAGCTTCTCAGCTTGCAGACAGACTATTGTCTGCAAGCTTCTGATCATGTGAGTCAATACTCCTTAATAAACTCCCCTTGATATATACATCTATCCTATTAGTTCTGCCCCTCGAGAGAACCCTGACTAATACACCCTTCATCTGTTGATAGACATTTATATGGTTTGGCTATGGCCACACCCAAATGTCATCTTGAAGTCCCATGTGTTGTGGAAGGGACCTGGTGGGAGATAACTGAATCATGGAGGAAGTCTTTCCCATGCTGTTCTCATGATAGTGAACAAGTCTTATGAGATCTGCTCATTTTGTAAAGAGGAGTTCCCCTGCGCAAATTCCCTCTTTGCCTGCTGCTATCCATGTAAGATGTGACTTGTTCCTCCTTGTCTTCCTCCAGGATTGTAAGGCCTCCTCAGCCATGTGGAACTGTGAAGTCCAATAAATGTCTTTCTTTTGTAAATTGCCCCGTCTCGGGTATGTCTCTATCAGCAGCATAAAAATGGCCCAATATAGACACTTAGATTGCATCCAAATCTTGGCTCTTGTGAATAGTGCTACAAAAATTGTGGAAGTGCAGATATCTCTTCCATATACTGATTTCCTTTATTTTGGATGTGTACTCAGCAGTGGAATTGCTAGATCGTATGGTAACTCAATTTTTAGTTTTTTGAGGAACCTCCAAACTGTTCTCCATAGTGGTTGTACTAATTTAAATTCCCACCATCAGTGTGTGAGGGTTCCCTTTTCTCCACATCCTTGCCAGCATTTGTTATTGCCTGTTTTTTTAATATAAGCCATTTAATTGGGGTGAGGTGGTATCTCATTGTAGTTTTGATTTGCTTTCCTCTGAAGATCAGTGATATTGAACACCCTTTCACATGTCTGTTTGCCATTTGTATGTCTTCTTTTGAGAAATGTCTATTCAAATCTTTTGCCCATTTTTAATCAGATTACTGGATTTTTTCCCCCATAGAGTTTGTTTGAAATCCTTATATATTCTGGTTTTTAATCCCTTGTCAGATGGGTGATTTGCAAATATTTTCTCCCATTCTATGGGTTGTCTCTTCACTTTGTTGATTGTTTCCTTTGCTGTGCAGAAGCTTTTTAACTCAAGGTGATCCCATTTGTCCACTTTTTCTTTGGTCACCTGTACTTACAGGGTACTGCTCAAATTTTTGCCCAGACCAATGTCCTGGATAGTTTCCCCAATGTTTTCTTATATAGTTTAATAGTTTGAGGTCTTAGATTTAAGTGTTAAATCTATTTTGATTTTATTTTTGTATATGGTGAGAGATAGAAGTTTAGTTTCATTCTTTTTCATATGAATAACCAGTATTCCCAGCACCGTTTATTGAAGAGACCATTTTTTTTTCCAGTGGATGTCCTTGGCACCTTTGTGAAAAATGAGTTCACTGTAATGTGTGTGGATTTGGTTCTGGATTCTCTGTTCTGTTCTATTGATCTGTGCGTCTGTATATCATAAGGGTGGCAGTGGCTTCTTGCTATTGCTGCTCTCTGGCTTACCTCACTCTTCTATGTTGGCTCTCAGTTCTTCTAGTCACTTGTGTGACCAATTCCTTGAATTAATTCCTGTTGTAAATTCCTGAAGTGGTTTCTATTTTCCTGGTGGTTTCTTATTGATGTATGTATATAAAATCTTCAATGTAGTACCTGGTTAGTAGTAATTTCTTCTTACATGGTGGGTATAAATAAATAGAAGCTTAGTATAAGTTAGTAAATGTTAAGCATTTTAAGTATGAGAAAAATACCATGAGCTTGCAAACCTTTATTCACAGTTCTAAAATATACAAAGCTCTGAAAACTGAGTTTTTAAAAAAATAACAGTTTTTTAAAAACAGTTTGTGGCAAACTCGTTTGATTGCAAATTCTGACTTGAACTGACATCAGGCTATGTATAGTATTTATATACTTCATTCAGTGTGACTTTGTTTATAAGGTTCATTGTAGAAAATGTACTGTATTTGACTCCAGGAGACTATCAGGCTCCACTGGGGATGTTATGTAATAAATGAAATATGCATATATAAATTCCAAAAGATTTTGAATTTAGAAATCCATCATACCCAAGGGTTTAGAGCAAGGGATTTGTGGTTATACATATTTCAGAAAAGGAAAAAGGTTATCTCTGAAATGGTCTAGGGAGAATTGGTAAAATGGCAGAGATAGGAGGTAAGGGCATTTTGAGTATAAATAAAGTTATATATATTATATGTGTGTATATATGTGTATATATATGTATGTGTGTATGTTTTGCAGCTATTGTAAAAGAGGTCGAGTTCTTGATTTGATTCTCAGCTTGATCACTGTTAATGTATACCAGAGCTGCTGATCTGTGTACATAAATTTTGTATCCTGAAACTTTTCTGAACTCATTTATCAGTTCTAGGAGCTTTTCAGAGGAATCTTTAGGTTTTCTAGGTATACAGTCATATCATCAGCAAACAGTGACAATTTTGCTTCCTTTTTACTGATTTAGATTCCCTTGATTTCTTTCTCTAGTCTGATTGCTCTGGCTAGGACTTCCAGTAGTATGTTGATTAGATGGGGTGAGAGTGGGAATCCTTGTCTTGTTCTAGTTCTCAGAGGGAATGCTTTCAACTTTTCCCTGTTCAGTATTATGTTAGCTGTGGGTTTGTCATAGATGGCTTTTATTACATAAAGGTATGTCTCTTGTATGCTTATTTTGCTGAGGGTTTTAATCATAAAGCAATGCTAGATTTTGTCATATGCTTTTTCTGCGACTATTGAGATGGTCATGTGATTTTTGTTTTTAATTCTGTTTATGTGGTGTGTCACATTTATTGACTTGTGTATGTTAAACCATTCCTGCCACCCTAGTATGAAACCCACTTGATCATGGTAGATTATCTTTTTGATATGCTGTTGGTTAGCTAGTATTTTGTTAAGGATTTTTACATCTATGTTCTTCAGGGATGTTGGTCTGTAGTTTTGTTGTTGTTGTTGTTGTTGTTGTTATGTTCTTTCCTGGTTTTGATATTAGAGTGATACTGGCTTCATAGAATGGTTTAGGGAGGCTTTCCTCTTTATCTTGTGGAATACTGTCAGTAGGACTGGTACCAGTTCTCTTTGAATGTCTGATAGAATTCAACTGTGAATACATCTGGTCCTGAACTTCTTTTTGTTCATAATTTTTTATTACCATTTCAATCTTACTGCTTGTTATTGGTCTGTTCAAGGAATATACCTAATGAAGGAGGTGAAAGACTTCTATAAGGAAAACTACAAAACACTGCTGAAGGAAGTCATAGATGACACAAAGGGAAATACATTCTATGCTCGTGGATGGGAAGAATCAATATTGTGAAAATGACAATACTGCCAAAAGCAGTCTACAAATTCAATGCAATTTCCATCAAATTGCCACCATCATTCTTCACAGAACTAGAAAAAAACAATCCTAAAATTCATATGGAACCAAAAAGGAGCCCACATAGCCAAAGCAAGACTAAGCAAAAAGAACAAACCTGGAGGTATCACATTACCTGACTTCAAACTATAGTATAAGACTGTAGTCACCAGAACAGGATGAAACTTGTATAAAAATGGCACATAAACCAATGGAATAGAATAGAGAACCCAGAAATGAAGTCAAATATTTACAGCCAAGTGGTTTTTGACGAAGCAAACAACATTAAGTGGGGAAAGGACACCCTATTCGGGCAGTGCTGGGATAATTGGCAAGCCAAATATAGGAGAATGAAACTAGAGTCTCATCTCTCATTTTATACAAAAATCAACTTAAGATGGATCTGTGACTTAAATCTAAGTCCTGAAGATATAAAAATTCTAGAAGATGACATTGGAAAAACCCTTCTAGACACTAGGTTAGGCAAAGACTTCATGACCAAAAACCCAAAGCAAAAGCAACAAAAACAAAGATAAATAGGTGAGACTCAATTAAACTAAAGAGTTTCTGCACAGCAAAAGGAACAGTCAGCAGAGTAAACAGACAAGCCACAGAGTGGGAGAAAATTCTCACAGTATATACATCTAACAAAGGACTAATATCCAGAATATATAAGAAACTCAAACAAATTATCAAGAACAAAACAATCCCCTCAAAAAGTGGACTAAGGACATGAATAGACAATTCTCAAAAGAAAATATACAAATGGCCAACATAATAAAAATGCTCTAATTTTCAGGGAGATGGAAATCAAAACCACAATGCAATAACACCTTATTCCTGCAAGAATGGCCATAATCAAAAATTTAAAAAAAACAGATGTTGATGTGGATGTGGTGAAAAGGGAACACTTTTATACTGCTGGTGGGAATGTAAAGTAGTACAGCCACTATGGAAAACCGTGTGGAGATTCCTTCAAGAACTAAAAGTAGAACTACCATTTGATCCAGCAATCTCACTACTGAATATTTACCCATAGGAAAAGAAGTCATGATATGAAAAATATACTAGCACACACATGTTTATAGCAGCACAATTCATAATTGCAAAAGTATGGAACCAGCCCAAATGCTAGTGGATCAATCAACTAGTGGATAAAGAAATTGTGGTATATATAATGGTGGAATAGTACTCGGCCATAAAAAGGAACAAATTAATAGCATTTGCAGCAATGGGATAAACTGGAGGCTATTATTCTAAGTGAAATAACTCAGCAATGGAAAACCAAACATTGTATGTTCTTATTCATAAGTGGGAGTTAAGCTATGAAGATTCACGGGCATAAGAATGGCACAATGGACTTTGGGGACTCAGGAAAGGCTGGGAGGGGAGTGAGAGTTAAAAGACTACAAATTGGGTTCACTGTATACTGCTCAGGTGATGGGTACACCAGAATCTCACAAATCATCGCTGAAGAACTTAGTCATGTAACCAAATACCACTTGTTCCCCAAAATCTATGGAAATAAAAAGTTTTTAAAAAGAGAAAGTTATAAATAAAAGTGTGAAAAAGGGAAAAATGAGAGACATGGAAATTGTAAATAGGAGGAGGAGATAAATAGGATATGAATTATTAAAAATTATCTAATATTGGATAATATTGATAATAAATTGAGAACCTTTCAAGAATTTTGAGTAGAAGAGTAACCTAACTGACATTGTGCTAAAGGAGGAACATTAAACTAAGTAGGCTGGCTTAGTAAGACAAATTTTGGAGGTGGGATACGTTCAACAGGCTGCCCTAATAGGATGGGCAAGTAAAATTGAAATGAGTTGGTGCTATGGCAAACAAAGTGCAAATAAAGAATCTATAGGATTTGGTAATTAACTGAATATAGGGGAAGAGAAGGGTATCTTGAAGTAAGTTCTCACTTAATGCTACTGGAGGCACAGTGCTACCATTAGTAGAAATACACAAGATAGTGAGAGGAGCAAGGTTTTTGGGGGAAGAGGACATGTTTAAGCTAGGACATATGCAGGAGCTCAAATATTAAAGCCATCTGGAAATGATGGAGTGTTATGAAGATGGCATGTAAATATCTGCTTTCTTATAGTCATTTGTGGAGTCATAAGGTTGTGAGAAATGCATTTCCAAGTATGTTTTTCATTTGAAATTAGCGTATAGAAATCAGACTTCAGAACTGATAGATTTGCTTTCATAAAGTTCTTCAAAACAAAAGCTTTGCCAATGTTTGAATTTAGATAAATTTTTGTAACTAAGAACAGAAACTCCTATTTTCATACTAACAAATTCACTTCCCCAGCACATATGCCATAGTTCCAGAATTACAAATTGACGAATACACAGTTATGAAAAGAAATTCCAAAGTAATTTTATGGTTTTGATTCCTTGTGAGTTTTGAATTATCATTCTAAGGTGATCTGAAAATTCTTATTCCTCAAAAGTAGTTTATTAAATAGACATCTATCCCTTTCCTTTGAGAAATGTTAATCACAAAACCACAGTCATATTTTCGTCATTGTTCAAGTACTATTGAAACTGCAGTGTCATAGAAACAAATGAACTTCTCTAATTATAGAGACAGGTACTTTGTTTATAGGCAAATGCAGTTTTCAGATGTACAACCAGTTCCTTTTTATTAAGTGGATCTCCTGTGGCTACAGTGAAATTAACTGTCATAAGTATACATGAGGACACCTGTATTAGTTCATGAGAGCTGCCTTAAGAAAATACCACAAACTGAGTGGCTTAAAAAACAGAAATGTATTGTCTGAGTTTGGAGGCTAGAAGCTTGAAAGCAAGATGTCAGCAGGGTGGGTTCCTTTTGAGGGCTGTGGGGGTAGGATTTATTCCAGGCCTCTCTGCTTGACTTGTAGATGGCTGTCATCTCCCCTATCTCTTCACATAGTCATCCCTGCATACATGTCTGTCTCTGTCCAAATTTCCCCTTTTATGAGGACACAATCATTGGATTAGGGCCCACCCTCATCATCCCATTTTAATTTAATCAGCTCTGTAAAGACTGTAACTTCAAATAATGTTACATTCTGAGGTACTTTGGGTAGAACTGCAGTGTGGGTTTTTTTTGGAGGGGGTGGACACAATCATCATAGGTGTGTCCATATAACTCATACATCCCATGCCTCAACTACGTCAGGGAGAAAGGCTGTTGAGTGTTTTGAGAAGTGCATAGAGCTAGCTGCCGTGCATGTGGGATGGAACTCCTGGATGGTAAGCTGACACAGACAGCTCTTTCAAGGAGGAAAATTAATAATCAATGGAAAGTTGATTATTTGTTCACTGGGTCCTCTTTACTATTAGACTAAATATATTCTTTCCAAAAAAATAGAGCCTGGATACATCATAATTATCTGTCAGCAAAAGCAATTACTTAGTTTTAAAAAAATTTCAGGACAGTTGTTTTTATTTTATTTGTTATAATTAACTTTTATTTCATTTAATTATAAGTTTCTGGTGACAGGGCATTGTCTTATGCCCAACATACAGTTGTTCTCATGCCCAACATATTGTAAGTTTATTAAATGAATGAACTAATGAACAAATAGTTTATGAGATTCTGTTGTATACCATTGCATTATCATTTGGAGAGAAGAAAAAGAAAGAGGAAACAAATAATGGAATGACAGAATTGTCTGTAAATAAAATGAAAATAAAAATTATAGAATATTAGAATTTGGAGACCATTGTAAGAGAAATTCAGTCTCTCTTTTTGCAATGGAGAATTGATGTTCAAAGAGATCAATGTTTCTGAGATCATGGAGTAGTTAGTATCAGGCTTAAGAATAATATGGTGTAGTGGAGGCACTTTGAAATCAGCGATTTCATTGCTGCTGTTTTCTATACAGGCATTATTTAGGTCTGCAGGTCATTTAAGGATTGGTTGATCTCATCTGGGCTCAGCTGGGTGACGTTATCTAGGCTCTCTCATGTACTCTCAGCTGATCTAGGCTGGGTGTGGCTGGGGTGATTAGGCTTTGTTCTTCATGTCTTTCATTTTCCTTTTGGGGGCAGTGGGCCAAATTGGATATGTTTTCATGGCAATGACAGAGGAGCAAGAGAGCAAGCCCAATTGTTGCAAGCATTTTCTAAGCTTTTGGTTATGTTATGTTGCTAATATTCCATTGGTAAAGTCAAAGGGCTGAGCCCAAGGTGAAGAAGAAGGATATACTCTCATTCATCAATGGGAGAAGCAATGAAATCATGTGACAAAGGCCATGAACAAAAGGGGAGGGTATGAAGAGTTGGGGCCAATGATCTACCACAGATGATGAAAGATGGGGACTGAGAGATAGAAGGTGGGAATTTATAAGATGTGTCCTTTTCCCCCCAAGAATACAGTATTCAAAATCTCAGCAATACTGTGTAACTTTGTGAAAATTGGCTATCTTCAATTTCTTCATCTATAAGCAGAGGTTAACAACATCTATATTGCTGTATAATTGTGAATAATATGGAGATGTTATTTATAAAACTTCATCATGTAACATATTTTGAATTTGTTAGATTCCTTTCCTCTTCTCCTCCAGGGCACTATTTCATGGTATACATACCTAAAAAACTAGAAGACCATTACAAAGCAAAAAGCAATATACACATAATAATTTATTGTGGATTACTGATTGTGCATTAAGGTAGAGGAGGAAAAATAACGGGAAAATTTCTTGGCATGAAGAGGATATTCAACAAAGATTGATGGATAGGAATAGAGAGGGTATGCCAAGGATAGAGGGGGACTGGCATAAAATAAAATGAGGACATAGTGTTGAAATAAATAAATTCAGAAAATAGTCTCATGATAGTGCTTTCTCCCTGTGTGGGATACTAGAATAGGAGGCCGGTGCCACTTGGGTCTTGAAAAAAATTTTAAAGATATTTCTTGTCTTATGTCTCTGTCCAGTGTTTTTCCTTCTCCTAGGATTTTTCGGAGATTTGTAAACCTGGAAAGAGATCCAAAGAGATTGAGATGACATGTGCTTTGCGTCTCTCCTATTTTCTGATCTTTTCTGTTTATTCTAATCTTTGCTGTGGGTGTATATACCATTGTGTTCTTTATTCATTAAGCATTAACCAAGGCCAACTATGTGCAATGTATTATAACTGATGTGAGTTGAGGTGATGAGTTAGTGGTGGTGGGATGTGTGTACAGAGATATATGACAAAGGTTTCTGCTGTCTGGAAACTGGATATTCTCCATTTGTTCCTTCTGCCCACCCCCAGTAATTTACATTCTTTCTTGCACCGTCTACCTTGCTTTTCGTCTCAGGCAGACCTCTATGAAAAGGATCAGCTGAGTTCTGTTTCTTCTGGCTTCCATTTGAGTTCAGTTGATTGGATGCACCAGTAAGGGGAAAGAGAGTTTGATTGCTGCCCTGTGGGCCCGAGGTTTGGCAGTGGCTGCATTCATATAAGTCACAGATTCCATCCAGTGCCCAGACCTTTCCTAGAGCTACAGCTACAGCTTCCCCTGAGTTCTGGTAACTGCTCCTCTCTTACCCCTTTAGGCCTAGAGGTAGTAATAGCTTCTACTGTTGCCAGTCCTGAGGTGCTTCATCAATAGTTGCTGGTTTCCCTTCATATCAGCTATACATTTGTAAATAGTCCCTTCACAAAACTTCATCAATTACTCCTTCTGATTGTGCTATCTGTGTTTCTGTCAAGATGCTGGCTGATACACCTTCCTACTGTAAAGCCAATATGTGAATCGAGAGACAGATGGTGGTAATGTGCTTTCCTTCTGAATGCCAGATTTGCTAGATTAGTGATAGCCAATTTTTAAAGATATTTTTTCATATAGTTTCCTTTTTGTTTGGAAGATGCTTTTTATTATTGCTGTTTGTCTTCTCTGAGATATTAAAGATAGCATGTACAGTGTAGTATAGTAGCTTTTCCTTTCCTTCCCCCCTCCCTTCTTCCTCTCTTTCCCTCTTCCTTATTCCTCCCTCCCTTCTTCCTCTCTTTCCTCCCTCTCTCCTCTTTCTTTCATTCTTTCTTTGTTTCTACATACTCATATTTTATTTTAAATATGACTGTATATACACACACATGCATACATATTTAAAATTCACCTTCTACATTATTAGACAAGCTCTTCCTCCAAATGCTGATTTTTCACAAATTATTTTCATTTGTATAATCTAAGTAAAAAATGTAAAATAATATAAAGTAGTAGTAACCACTTTACATTATTATCCCTATGTGTATAAAAGGCACTATGCAAAGTATGACACATATTATATTTGATCCTCACAACTAATTGATATTATTTAATTCATTTAACATCTGAGAAAATATAAAGATTAACTAAGTAGCTCAAGGTTAAATAGTAGTTAAGTTGCATAACACGATTTAAACAAAAGTTAATCTTACTCCCATCTCCCATGATGTTTTCATTTCAAAACCCCTCTTCTACTTTCCTGTCTCTGTTTTTCTCATCTGCCATTTCTATCGGCTATTAAACATTGAACATCATCTTGCCTTAGCTCCAGGGGTTGGAGAAGAGGTTCCTTCACAATCTTTGAACAGCCTTTGCATCTCTTTACTGAATTATATAAATACTTACTTTTTGTGAAAAAAATGTTTATGTTTACCAGCATTTGTCATTCTTTCTTCTTAACTGCTATGTGCAGGAAAAACAAGAAGGTAACCTCTGACATCTAATCAATGTTTGGACAAAGCAATAGGACTGGTGCTCCAAGAAGATATTAGCATTAAGGCCAGAAAGTTTGGTGCCCATTTTATATGAAAACAATAAAATGCTGGTTTTTTATTCATGCATTGTACTTCCTCATGCCTTATACTTCTAAATATTTCATCTCAATAATCTCCCTGCACCCTTGCAATCTGTTGCCAAATCTTATATATCCTAACTTCCCAATATGTCAAGAATTTCTTTTTTTCTATTCCTACTATAATTTCTTTTTAAAGGTTTGTTCTATGATGTTTTTGAAATAGACAATAGTTTGCAAACTTTAATGAGCGATGTCTTAATTTTGTGTTTTTCTCTATTGTCAAATTCAATGTAACTTGTGAACCTCATTTACAATTTTGGCAGTAACTCATTCTTGTTAACTCAGGGTTCACTCAGTTTCACCACATGTTCTTGGATGGAGTTAAGACCCGTTAGACGGAGTATCACACAGGAGTCTCATCCATGGTCCAGGCTCTGTCTCCTTTTGTTTCCTGTCTAATCCTCAGATGGATCTGTCATTGTTTACATGCAGCTATGCTGAAGCACTTGCAGTTTTCTAAGCAGTGTCTTCAATGCTTTTCCTGCTTCTGTTTTTCAAAGATGTAGCTCTTTTTGCTCAGTAAACCACATTGTCCTTTCTCCTCACCTTCTTCACTGGAATTCACATGAACAAATAAATGTCCACTCTATTTGACCTATCTTTCAAAAAATGTGATAAATACCTAACTTCTGAAAGCCCCAAAGAAGTAAGTTCGTTTCCATTCCAAAGACAGAGAAACAGGTTCAGAGATTTACTCAGCTCCATAAAATTGACAAATATATAAATTGTAGATAAGGAATTGGAATTTCTGTTTCTGATTCCAAATTATGTATCTCACCTGTCTATTTGTTCATATATAATAGAAAATAGTAGTGGAATTCCTAATGTATATCAATCACTGGGATGCAGAGATGGTTTAAAAATTCTCACAGTTCAGAGGAGTACAAGGTGTGATGAATAAAATAGTCATTGGAGACTTAAATGGTGACAGAGTCAGAGGGCAGAAAAAAATGCTGTGCACTGGGAAGGTAGTAGAGTTTCCTCAGAGAAGAAACATTTAAGTCAATCTTCAAATTTAAGTAAGACTTTCCTAGGCAGAATGAATTTCAGGCAGGAATAACTGATATTGCCTTTATTTTAAATTTCAATATTTTATATTTTTTACATTGATTTTGATTTTTAAAAATATTGCATTAAAATATTTACCTTGATGACTGAGTTTTTTTGGCATCCCTTTAAACTTTTTGCCAGAGGCAAATGCCCTGTTCTTCTAGCTCTAATCTTTTCCTGGGTAACAGTCATGGAGTTGGAAAAGAAATAGCTTTTCACCAGCGGATGGTGAGCAATTCAACTTTAGTAGAGTGAAGGGTGCAAGTCTGTGGAAGTGGTGGGTAAGTGGAGATTCTCCAAAGATAGTCACAAGCTGGATTGTGAGGTGGCTGTGCAATAGATTAAAATTTTTGATTTTAATTTATTGAAAGAGTAATTGGAAGACTTTTTTAAAAATCAAGAATAATATAATCAGATTTTATTTTTAAAAGAATCCTTCATAGAGGACTGAGTGAATCAGAGCAAGACTTGAAGCAAGACAATAAACTGAGTCAGTTTTGTTACCCAAAATAAGAACTATTGTGAACCGAAATAAAAGCAATATAGATATTAATTTGGGTAATATAATCTTATAATTAATTTAAAATATTTTATGCTAATTATAGAATTTTAATTTTTTTCTTCTAGGAATGTTCATCTAGCCAAGAATTATTTTGAAAATGTCATTATCCGATTTGCTACCTTTTAATATTTTACTTGTCTCTAGTTAAGCTATAAAAAAATGGTGAAGCATAACTTCACACCTCTACTTTATCTGATAAACATGGCTTTTCTCGTTCTCAAGAAAATCAACAGCAGGAAACCTCAAAGTTAATTTTGTTTAGCCTCTTACCACCTAGTGAAAAAGAAAGCAAAATAAGTGCAAAAAGCCTGAGCAATTGAAAGTACACTCTAGTCACTTGAGAATTAGCTCTCGTAATCCTTTACAAACTCTTTTCTTTCTTTCTTCTTTTTGTTTGGTGACAGGATCTGGCTCTGTCATCCAGGTTGGACTGTAGTGATATGATCTTGGCTCACTGCAGCCTTGACCTCCCAGACTTAAGCGATGCCCCCATATCAGCCTCCCAAGTAGCTAAGACTACAGGTGTACACCACCACACCCGGCTACTTTTTGTATTTTTTGTAGAGATGGCATTTTGCCATGTTTCCCAGGCTGGTCTTGAACTCCTGAGCTCAAGTTGTCTGCCTGCCTCAGCCTCCCAAAGTGCTGGGATTTCAGGCTACAAACTTTTGCAACCCTAATAAGGAGAAAGTTCCTCCACTACATAAGTGCTCAACTCATCCTAACATTTTTTCATTTGCTTACCTGGCAACATTCTTTCACTCTATAAGATACTTTTTTTTTTTTTTTTTTTTTTAAGAAATGTAGCCTATAAGAGGAGAATTTGTCCACATATAGTTCAACCAGGGTTATGCCATATTTCATTATTTAAATCATGCTATATTTTTTGTGGGGGTCACAGAATAACTATACTGGGGAATTAAGATATGAAAATGATAAAGGCCAACTGCTGATGGATTTCATGTTCCTAATCACTTTGCACCATATCATCAGCAATAATCATAGCTACAAAAGTATAAAGTTAAAAAGAATGGAGCAAAGGCTCTAGTAAGTTTGTCCTGTAAATAAATGAATTACTTAGGAAAGTAATAAGTAATTTTATTTTGGCAATCACTCTTAACAGAGTTGGAAGATATTGTTTAATAGATTTTTCTGACTGTTTTCCTAATAGGACATCTTTGTCATGAACTTCAATGCCAAGTGTCTTATCTTGGAAGTTATGATATCTTCTTTCAGGGGTCAGAGAAATAGGCGTTGAGAAACTAGTTTCTATTTGGTGAACAGAATCTTCTCTAAGCAATTAGGAAAATGAGCATGTATCTGCAGCAAATGTTAATTAGGGTTTGTAATCATCCTTCCCCTTCCTTGCTCATCCTTTATTTCCATTCTCTTTCTTTCTGCGAAATTGGCCATTTTTTCATCCCCAAAGTTTCACATGTCCTCTCAAGATTGGTGGCCCAATCTCCTCAACTCATTCTGTACTTCGTATATCTAGAACTATAGTCTTGTTTGCCTTCTAGATTTTTTCTTCTTAGAAAAGCTCAGTTTCTGTGCACCCAAACAATGTAATATTTCAGATTGCCCTGCTTTTGCTAGTGATGCTACTATTGGCTCAGTCAGCTCACTTTGAAGCCTGTGAATAACCTTTCATTTTTTCCTTTTCCTAGAACCATGTCTTCCTGATATTTTCAGCACCTCCTCTTCATCCCTCCATTTCCACCCTCACAGTATGTCATTCATTACCACATGACTAGACCATCACAGTAGCTGCTGTCTGGTCTTCCTTCCTTCGTCTTTAGCATTCTTGTCCCCTCTCCTCCAAACTCTAATTTATTCCAGGAATTTGAACTTTGAGATTGATTGTGTCACTATTCGGCTCAGAAATCACTGTTTTCATCTTCTTGTTTACTAATTAAGGTCAAACATTCCACAGTCCTAACCGATCTTTATTAAATTGCATTTAACTTTCATTTTATTTTTAAATTTTTGTAGTATGACATTTAATTTTTTGCTATGCAGTTCTATGAGTTGTGAGAATGAATGTGTCATGTCACCATCACCACAATCACATTAAATAGGTTTTGTCATCTCCCGAATCTTTCCTTTTGATGTTTCTTTGTAGTCAAGCTCTTCTTCCATCCCTGAGCCTTGGCCATCATTGATCTTTTTTCTGTCCTTATAGTTTTGCCTTTTCCAGAACCTGACCTACGTGCAATCATACAGTATGTAAGATTTGGATCTGGATTACATCAGTTAGCATGACACATCTGAGATTCATCCTCATTGTTGCATATATTGATAGCTCATTCCTTTAAATTACTGAGTAGTATTCTATTGTGTGGATCACCACAATTGTCTTATCCATTCATTCATTAAAGGACATTTGAGTTATTTGCAGTTTTGGGGAATTATGAATAATGCTACTGTCAACATTCACATGTAGGTTTTTATGTGAATATTTCCTTTCATTTCTTTTGAGTAAATATCTAGGAGTAAATGAGTGGGTCATGTGGTAGGTAGATGTTTATCTTTATAAGGAACTGTCAAACAATTCTCCAGAGTGGTTATACCATTACATTTCCAACAGGAATGTATGAGTGTTCCAGTTGCTCTGCATCCTTACTAGTGCTCACTTTGTCAGGTTTGTGTGTGTGTGTGTGTGTTGTTTTGTTTTCTAGCTATTCTAGTCCATGTATACTGATATCTCCTTGTGACCTTAATTTGCATTGCTCTAATGACTACTGATATTGAAAATATTTTTATGTGATATATGTGCCATTGGTGTATTTTTTGGTGCAGTGTCTCCATATTTTCTGCTCATAATTTGTTGCCTTTCTCTCCTCCCCTCCCCTCTTCTCTCCTCTCCTCTCCTCCTTTCTTTCATGGAGTCTTGCTCTGACACCCAGGATGGAGTGCAGTGACATGATCTTGGCTCACTGCAACCTCCGCCTCCCAGGTTCAAGTGATTCTTGTGCCACAGCCTCCTCAGTAGCTGAGATTACAGGCGCCAGCCACCATGCCCAGCTAATTTTGAGCCACTGCACCCGGCCTACTTTTCTTATTGCTGAGTTTTAAGAGTTTCTTTTTTATTTTGTATACAAGTCTTCTGTCAGTTATATATATTTTCTCCCAGTCAAAAGCTTGTCCTTTTATTCTCTGAACAGTGTCTTTTATAGAACAAAATATTTTAATTTAGCTGAAGTTTAATTTATAAATTTTTATTTTATGGATCATGCATTTGGTGACATACCTCAGATTTCTCTGCCTAATACATATGCATGGAGATTTTCCCCCTTGTTTTCTTCTACAATTTTTATAGTTTCACATCTTAAATTTAGGTCAATAATCCATTTTGAGTGTGTGTGTGTGTGTGTGTGTGTGTGTATATGTGTAAACTGTGAATCATAGGTTAGGATTAATTTCTGTTTTTGAGTCAGAATCTTACTCTGTTGCCCAGGCTACAGTGCAGGGCATGATCAGAGCTCACTGCAGCCTTGACCTCCAGGCTGAAGTGATCCTCCCACTTTAGTCTCTCAGGTAGCAGGGACTATAAGAATGCACCACCATGCCCAACTAAATTTTTTTTTTTGTATTTTTTGTAGAGATGGTGTTTTACTATGTTGCCCAGGCTGGTCTCAAGCTCCTGGCCTCAAAAAATTCTCCAGCCTCAGCCTCCCAAAGTTCTGGGATTATAGGCATGGGCTACCACTCCTGGACAACGTTCTTTTTTTGTTTGTTTGTTTGTTTGTTTTGCATGTGGAAATCCAGTTGTCTTATCATTTGTTGAAAAGAAGTCCTTTCTCAGTTGAACAGCATTTGCACCATTGCCAAATATCAATTGACTATGTTTGTGTTGATGTTCTTTTTGATTTTTTGCTTCATCGATATTTATCTTTTTTTATGTTTTCTTTTTTTTAATTATTATACTTTAAGTTCTGGGGTATATGTGCAGATTGTGCAGGTTTGTTACATAAGTATACACGTGCCATGGTGGTTTGCTGCATCCATCCCCCTGTCATCTACATTAGATATTTCTCCTAATGTTATTGCTGTACAATCCCCCGGCCCCTGCGATCCCTCCCCTAGCCCTCTCCAACCCCCGACAGCCCCTGGTGTGTGATGTTCCCCTCCCTGTGTCCATGTGTTCTCATTGTTCAGCACCCACTTATGAGTGAGAACATGTGGTGTTTGGTTTTCTGTTCTTGTATCAGTTTGCTGAGAATGATGATTTCCAGCTTCATCCATGTCCCTGCAAAGGACATGAAC